>APFE030319525.1:23227-82611 GCA_000404065.3 Pinus taeda
ATTAGTGAATCATAAAAGTATATCTTAATTATGTCATACCATATAATAAGATATTAATGTGAATAAAAGAACCAAAGAATCTGCATGAGAAAGCAATGAGGGACTAATGAATGCACCAGAATTTAAGTATGCTAACATTATTCTGCTGTCAAGAATCCGATTGTTGTAGCTTTATTGCTAAGAATATATTTGTCCTTAATACCAAATTGGATAGCTAATTAAAGAAAACTGCATGATGTGAGTCACTAGAAGATCCAATCCATCCACTAATTCACCTTTCAAATGATCATTAAACGCAAGAGAAGGAGTACTAATGATCTAGATTCTATCAATCACGGAGATGTGGTTCAATATCCACCAAAAGTCGAAGAAGTGCTTCGAGTCTCGTGACTAAAGAATCTTTTTCCTATTACAAGATTACCATCAATCCTATGGAAGGTAACACAAAAAATGACATTTCCTTTTAATCACATTCAGTTACTATTTTCATGTCATGTGTTAATCTATGACAGTAAATTAATATGATAATGGTGAAGTAATATTAATATGACATAAAATTTAAGCATAAAAAATATTCCACACCATAAAGAAGAGACACTGCCACCTGACCCAAAACCGGATCGGATGACAGGGAAGGTTATTCCTCCCCAACACAAAAGAATAATCATTTTATTAATTATATGGTCTGCCTGCAAGCGCACCTGCGAAGGCAACACCATTGCAAATCCTTTAAATTTCAATACAATTAGTCGTAAAATTGCCTGCCTAAGATTTGTAAACTTGTCGAGAAATCTGTCCATACTGATCAACCTCATATGGTGATTTGAAACATTCAGACACCTGCAATCTTGCGGTATACACTTACAAATTTACAGACTTGCTATATAGCTTCGCATGATCAGCCGCACCTCCGGATTATCAAATGCTGAGCGCAATAGCGGAATAAAATATAGATGTGGAGGTATGACTAACTGAAAAAAGATTCATCTATCTGCAGAAAGATTCACCCATTGATTAATTGAATCCATGGAAAGCTACGCGCGATTCGAGATAGATGTGTTATCAACAGGATTTGTTCAGGACGAGATGTTGGTTCATGAATACAGCGTAATTTACAAAGCTACTAATCAGAATGACTGAATGAACCACCAATTTAAAACTTGAGTAGCCAAAAAAAAAGCATGGATATGCTACGTTGAAGCTCATCTCAGCCCAAATTTCTTTTTCCACCGCCTCATTGGGCTGAGCCATAACTCCAAATGATATACCGTCAAGACCTCATTGTCTGACATCAGAAGCATCTTTATCCCAGTAAAACCAACTTCTTCAAAACCCACTATAAGAGAATCCATTAACAAATTTGGACAGTGGAATTCCATCAGAAGAAAACTAAGCCATAGAATATATTCAAGAGACGATCTCAATTATAAGAATAGGAGGATAATCACAAGATAAAATTGCCATGAGATGAATGCTGTCCACAATAATGCACTAACTTAGAAAATCCCAATGATCATTCAACTTAGGAGATGTCTAACATAATCAAGAAGACCTTCAAATCTCCTTAAGTGTCAATATAAAGTTATCTTTCAATAATGTGTTAGAATTATACCAAACTTGTCCAACAATATATCTCTTATCTAATGCAAAGAGTGATTGCTCAGCAAGCATATAAATGCTCTTATACAGCTAGGAACCTTCAAGATATACCACTAAAAAGATGCCAAAAAAGAGATATATTCGTTTAAATCAACAAGTCCCTTAGTTACTTAACACTTTTAATGCCAATAAAACAAAAAGGCTTTCAACCTTAGTGCAAAATTAGGAACACCTAGATGGCCAATTTCTGAAGAGATCTTTCAAGCTGAACTATAAACTGTAAGCAATTTGATAAGTCCTTGGTGACAAGCTACTAAAAACAAGAATTCTGATATGCTTTATGTCAATACCCACTTGTATATTTTAAAAGAGAAGAAATAGTGTTGTTTAACGAACTTGCCAAGATTATGTCAAAGTGATAATCATATGGTTAGATCAGCAACACCTTTAAGATTTTCAAATGCCAATGTGAGGCTATCTTTTAATGAGACAAGAGAGTAATACCAAGGCTATCTTTTAATGAGACGAGAGTAATACCAAGGCTATCTAATGAAATATTCAACAAAATACCTCTTATCCAATGCCTATAACCTTATGAGTAAATGAGAGCACTTTAAAGAAATGTATTCAGAATTTCAAATGACACAAATGAGTATCTTCAGGACAGCAGAGAATTACTTATGCTTCAGTAGAAGAGCAGTAAATAATTTTAGGACAGCAGTGAGCAATTTCTTATGTTAAATAGTCAAAATATTTCATATTTGCTTATTTCTTTCTTGTGGGAAAATCAAGATTATTCTATGTGGGAAGTGATCTGACCAAAAATTTGACTAATATAAGAGCAGACAGAATCTTCAAAGAAAGCCCCTGGTATAGGGAACAATATCTTGACTCTATACTAGATCAAGAACAAAATCATATCAATCAAAAACTAATAACCCATAGACATTGATTTGAATATCATTCAACCCAAACAGAAACCAAAGCTGTGTGCATTTATCGTACAGCAATTAACCAGCCTGGATTATTCAATATAACAGGATTGTTAACTACCAAACAACTGGATTTAATCCAACAGAACAAACACCTCGCCCGCTGACACCGTTAGAACTAGACTTTAATTTTTACCTGTAGAATTCAAGCATGAAGAATTTTTTTCAAGATACTGGCATTTACTTAGTGAGTATGTGAGATCTGCAAATCTGACAAAGAAAAACTAGAGTAGCATATGCAAGCATTAGCCTTTGTATGCAATTCCCTTCTACTGTCACTTTTATCATTGATCCAAGTAATTAAGAGGAGCACTACAAGGTCAACCATCAACTTAACTTATTAAAATCTCCATCAGCCCATCCACAGACTCATCTATACAGTAGAATAAGGTCATATTTCCAATTAAAACTTTACGAAGCTCTGTCCAAACGCAGCACCCCAAGAGGTAAACTTTAACATAGAGCCCTTGATAAAAAACCCAGAGCCATAAGCATAGTTCTTGCACATATTTATCATCTCAGTAGCTAAAAAGACTATATATGTTGCAGTGAATGAAAATCCAAACCTCTCAGAGGTTTAGTTGGTCCAGAACAGAACAAAGGGTCAATTATTAGATTTAAATAAATTCACTCAAATTTGGGAATACAAAAAATTTCATAATATGATCACTGACAATGAAGCTCAATAACACAAGAAACAGTAACTGATAACCAAAATGCTGGAAAAAAATTCTGAGGGTTAAGATTAACAGCAATGTGGCATCCACATTATATTATAATAGCCACAGCAGTAGAAGCTATCATCTTCATTACTGTATAAATCATGTATCCATTTATGACCATCTTTGAGACGAAGATACGATATTATGATTTCATTATGTCCAATGAATGGCCAAAATTCATCAATGAGAACAGAAATCAATACTAGTAATGCTTTACTCAGTGTCGAAGGTTCATCCTACCATCTTACTGACAACTGCACATGCTTAACAGTATGTTGTACTTTTACTATCTAAAAATAAATAGTGCCTCTTGTAAATTGTCTCCAAAAATGGTGAAATCAAAATTACCAAGTTTTACCATATAACAATTTCGAGCATATCACAATGTCATTTTGAATTGATAATAAAATAAAAAAGGAACAAATACAGTCCTTAAATCTCCCATGACTGCATTCCTTAATTTTTCCCAGCTGCCACCAACTTACACCACTAATGATTACGAACAAAAAAGGAGTAGAAACCATAAATTTTAAATCAGCAAGATTACCTTTCAAGCAGCTATTTGTCCCGAACCCTTTGCAGTCTATAAAAAGTAAAGAACTTGATCTCCACTTTCACCGTGCGTTCTCTTGCACCAAAACTCTTAAGATTAAATATATGAAATGATACATTTAAGAACTGAAACAGTCTGATAACCTCAAAAACTTTATTCATATCTTTTCAACTGAACTGACCCAATTGAAAATTCCAATGCAAGACATCAGAGCAAGTAAATGAGTGGTAAATCCGAGCTTCTATGTTTGTCCAGATTGCATGATGTCAAATACTTTCTCTAATGTGGGCCAAGAAAGAGAAAATAGGGGACCCCAATAATCAAATCTCCAGGGCTGATTGAATGCTAGCTAAGCCATCTAGATAGATATACTTGCCTCAAATAAGGCAGCATGTAGGATCCCAAAGGGATTGCATACAATCAACCATTGCATTCAGGAATGCCACATATAATCGATACCAAGCAAGAGATAGAGACAAAAGGAAATGAATTACGCAGCCAAGGTGATCTGTAAAAGCGAGCTTTGGATTTGGTGAGAACGTTCATGCTGTTGGGATGCAGTTACTTTTATGTATCATTGATGGAGATAATGTGGTTGTACGATTTTCCTTATTAGTTAATCCACATTTCAAGACGGTTGACACCTTGTATATGTATTCCATAACAAATTGTATCTTTCGAATGTTTTTGAAATTTTAGACTAGCACTAAATGACATGTTTTCATTTCCTTAACGTCTTACTCATCCATCTCCCAGCTAGGCCAAAAGAAAAAATAAAATTAACATTTCTTAATTTACATAATGCTTAAAACGGTAAACATTAAAACAAATAATCATCATCGAATTTTGACGTGACAGTCAGTATGTAAAAAAAATTGAAATTATCTTTAGGTTACTTAAATCGAACACGTAAGAGTCTATGCAGGACACTTTAAATACACTTGTCAACTTAAATTCGACATCTGTAAAACTCAAGCATTATCGGCACGACACTTCTAGAGGCTAATGTGACCTTCTCCATTTATAGTGACAGAGACAAAGCTGTCTGCGCAGAAGAATTTGAGAGGCAATATTGTGATTATTTTAGAGGTTCAGATGCTAGTTTAAAGAGACTAAACTAACTCGATGGACGTTAAACTAATTAAAAAAATAGAACATCGCCCAAATAAGATTCCAGAGTTATTAAAGTAATATCTTACATAGAATATTGGATTCTATGCCATTGATAAGAACAACCCAACAATTTAAGTTAAAATATTGAAAATGTTTGCAGTGATCTTTAATGAAAAGAATATTTAAGAAATAATTGAAGACGAGCATGAGTGATGATTATTACAACCTTCTCAAAACGTGTGTCAATTGTGTTCGGATTGAAATAATGAAAATACCCCTTCTATGCGTAGATTTCTGGACTGCATGATTCCTGTCATCTAGTAAATCATGACTCGGCTTTCCCTGTGCACCTACCCCACGAGCTACATATAATATCATATATCTCGTCTCACCAAACTTGCTTGACCTGTAAAACTTCCCAATAATATATCCAAGTGGCTATCAAAAACTTAGAGTACAAGCATAATTATAATTCAAAAAGGAAAAACAGTGTTTCTATCCATTTTGGCCAAAGCAAGGTGTTGGAAATCAACTTAACATCCCTCAACAATAGACCCATCGATTGAATGGGAAGCCTATCAGAATGGAAAAGTAAAAGGAAAAGGTAACTCTCGCTAGATTTATTAATCCGAGAATAATTTTCTATAGAGAACACTTTTTCCCCAAGGGAATCTGTAAAAGTAATGGATAAAAAACTGTCTAATTTACTATCCGAATAATTTTCAGACAAAGAACACTTCATTTGTGCCCATCATCAAGGAAACCTGAGAATATGGGTGAAAAGTTGAGAGCAAGCACAATATACATTTCAAAAAAAAAAAAAAAAACCTGACCAGACTAACTTGGTAAAGAGAATTTAAAACAAAGAAATATCAACCCTAGTTCCGAGTAGGTAGGGGTAAAATTCTTCGTAAATATGTTTTGAAAGCATATAAGTCTCTCATATATGTATAATTTTCAAGAAGAAACATTAAATTCAATGCCTCTATTTCATGTATGATTTGAAACCTGGTTCTCCTTGCTGCTTAGATTAATTTTAAATTCTGGGAAGATGGAGGTAGTCGCTTGTATTTGCTATTTGTCTACAATTCTCTCAAACACCTATATACATCTTGATAACAGCTTCTTTTGACTATCAATTTTGTGATAAACGTGTTCAGACTCGCCATAAAATGTTGTTACACCTTTGCCAACACAAAAATTTAAGAACTCTCTGTAAAACAAGACGAAACTGGTCACACCTGGATACAGGCTCTTAACCGAAAGACTTACTCTGTAGCACTTCATCTTACTCTGTAACACTTCATCGTAATGCGCTTTCGAAAACAAAGAAATATTTAAACAAAGGTTGGAAAGTACAGCAAGAATTTGCATAATGCAAAAAAAAAAAAAAAAACATGTGTTTGGATATTGTTTTCAAAAAGCCCTTAAGGGTCAGAGTAACGAAAATCCCTGTAGTAAAAACGACAATATTTACCCATTAGATTTGTGTTCCATTTTAAAGTGTAAAAGGACTGAGTGTAGACACGGTCTAGCAACCATAATATGCTATGGCAGAAAGCATTGCAATCAAAGCACAAGTTAAAGAACATACAGAACCCGTCCTTTAATGGAAACTCATTAAAACCCTGGAATTTTTCCCCAATCACCTAGCATTTCCTTAAACATAAACTATAGTTTGAATAGAGAAGAGAGAATAAATAATTAAAGCATTGAAAGCATGAACAAGACAAAAACATCCACTAGATCGAAACTGAAGATATAATAGATCATTGTTCGTAAAGATGATTCAGATGAATAGGTAAATAAATTCTCTCGAGAGTGCAGTAAAGCAACAGAAAGCAGATGCGGCAAAACACCACCCAAAACCCTTAATTTCCAAAATCGCATTAACAATCACATATTCTACAGGGATTCCAAGAAGTGATTTATGTGCGAAGTTAACCAGGACATACATAAAAGACGTGACAAATCAGGTTAACTTTTACCTGCAGATGGTCTAATTTTCACCAACCGCGTCAATTTCGCTCACTAAATTAAACTGTATACAGAATAAAAGCTACGCAGAGAATTGCATCATTTATTTCTAATATACGGACTTTAAGCAGCGACGTCAATGCAAATTTGAGAAAATGGAGTAATTATGAAGATTTTAATCAAAATGAAACCTATTTTAAGCAACGATTCATGGCAAGAAAGTTAGATACATGGAAACTCCAAGGACCGCAAAAAATGTAACAGCCCAAAAGGCTCTGATACCATATGTAACAGCCCAAAATAAGAATGTCTAATTAACTTATTAACATTAAATTTAAACGCTTACCTGAACTTACTTGTGGTAGAAATAGGCTTACCGCAACAGGGTTTTGGGGACGAATCTCCTCCCAACCGTAGGCTCAATTGCGCAGGATTCTGCTACAACTGGCCACCCCCGAGCCCTCAATCAACGACTACTGCCAGTATTGCTAAGTCTTGGTATCCCATTCTCCCAAGAGAATGCAAGATCGAACCTCCGAATGACGGATCCCCTCCATCCTCCTCATCATTCCTTAAATAGAAAAAACATTGGAAGGGAAACCACATGCACACCCTCCATGTGTCTGCATGCCACATGCCCACCCTCCAAGTGTCAGCATGCTAATTTTTTTTGATAATTTTCCTTTTTTATTATGGTTATTACTATATATTATTATATATTTTTTTTATTATATTTGTTTATTTTGGTTATTACTATTATTTTATTATTTTTATTTTTAATATATATCATTTTTATTTTATTTATTATTTTATTATGATTATTTAATTAATTATTCATATTTTTTTATTACTATATTTCTATTATTATTTTTTAGTTATTATTTATTTATTATGTACAGGGTTTATTTATTATAATCATTATTATTATTATTTAATAATTAATATTATTTTGTATTATTTTTTAGTATTTATCTATTTATATTTATTATTAAGGGAGGGATGTTACATCGAGTGTGCTAAATAACATAGTAGTCTTTTTTCTTGTTCTAGATTTCACAGCTTAGTCCTTAGATCTTGTGAAATCAACAAATCCTCTTGTTTTTTCTTCACTCCTAGTTCATTCAATTGATTAAGTTCCTCTGATCATTTCATCAGATAATAAATCCTTTCATCAAAATTCTCTTCCTTCACCCTCCATTATTCCATTTTCTATACTCATTTTTTATCATCACGTTATATACCTTCGCATTCTAATATCTCAACTTTGTTGTTTCCTTTGTCAATAGGACCATAGTCATCCCTAAGTGGAGATCACAATGAACATTCTTGCTCATTTTAATCAATATGAGCCAAATTGTCCAAATTCCTTTAAGATTCAAAATTTCTTAGTTACCGCTAAGCCATGATGAACTATTTACATAAGCTTCCAATTTTTACCTCAATATTTTGTTGAATTGTAGCAACTCTTAATGAATTTTCACTTTTTCCAATGAGAAATAAAGTGGGACGACTATCAATACAAATTTTCTCTTTTTTCAATGATTTTACTAGTCTGAGAGGTTAAATTATCTCCATGACATTATTTTCCACAATTTGTGTAATACCTCTTTATTTCTATGTAAATATATCTTTGTTTTTATATTTAAATAATTTTAGATGTAATGTCTAGAAGGCCATGGTGAACGATACTTACAATAAACAATAAAGTATGATGATGTAATAAACGATTTTTTATTAATGAAAATCAAAACTGGAAATTACTTGGGAACTAAACAGTTAAGTTAAAGAAATTATTGCCAAGATCTGGAAACCAATGCTGATGGATAAAATCAAGACAAACTTCCCCCCAAAAAGAAACACTCCTAATAATCCCTAGGGGTTGATTAATAAGATTTAATATGATTGGAGAGAAAATATATTAAATCACTTAGTGCAGATAAAAAAATTGACTAAGGGTGAATAAAGCGCCGCAAGAGAAAAAGTAGAAGATACCTTTTTCAAACAAAAAAAATGATAGAAAGGCCTAGGCTATTGGGTTTCTAGACCCTAGAAGTGGGACACTGCTAAGGAAAAATATGGTAGGGAAGTAAGGCATAAAATACCTTGCCTATAATCACAAGAGGTTGTTGATTCAATGGAAATGAGATCTCATTTTTCGGGGAATTAGTGGTGACAGTTCATGGTTGGGTGGAAAGTGTCCTCCTCAAGCAATTTCTAGTTGGTATACAGTTAGAAATTTGTTTATTGGTTAAAAATAAAACTATATTGTTCACTTATTATATGGAATCATGGGAATTAGTAATTCTCAAATGCAAAAGCCTCATGTCAAATTCGGTTAGTTATACATATAAAACTAAAAGTTATTTATGATATTACTCATGTTGGTGATATCCTCTGCATATCCATGCACCAAAGGTGATTTAGATAATAACTTACTCTTGTTAGATGATAAATATCCTTATCATGATCTTGCGTGTGGGAGAAAAATTTAAGTCAATAAATTTTATCCTCAAGAACCCTAGATAGGAACTCTTTCTGTGTATGTTTATAATGTCTGTTGGAGTTAGCGATTACTAGTTTTGTCAGTACCAAGTGAAATTATTCTCAATATCCACTTATAAATTATGTTTATCTGATAGAAATTCTGGTGTATAGAGTCAACTTCAGTGCCCAGGAAAATACAGAGGGAAACTTATTATAATTCTATTAAGTATGGAGGCATTAGGAGATCATGACACTTGGATTGTGAGTCTAGTTTACTTATACAAATCACCCTCGGTGGATGGAATCCCTACCCTAAATATGTTAGTACCTAGAAATTTACATAAAACAGTATTTTGTTTCCTTAAGAAGGGTTGTTATTTTGGTTATAACCAGATCTGATTATAAATTAATTATAACATTTAACCAAAACCATGATTACTAGTAGAAGAGAACCTATTTCAGTATAATTTGAAACTAAGACTAGGGAAAGGAAAGTATTCATAATAGAGGAGATATGTGCATAAACTATAGAAATATTTTCCTTAATATAATGAAAATTCGAGGAGGCCAATAACACCTATACCAGAAGACGAATATTGTTATCTGGAAATAGTTTGAATTTATGCAAAAACCAAACTTTAGAGAGGGAACATATCTAAACTTTAAAAAAATTAATAACTCACAAATATTCATAAATAATGGCAACATGGACACATAGTGATGCCTCAACAAATTTCAAGTTCGGAGAAAAATATAAACATATAATTTTATTCTCTATTACTATATTAGGAATTGAATTTCCAAATGGTACATAAGCTAGATGAAATTGTGCATGTCAAATAAATAAATTGTTAGAAAATTATATATTATAGAGCAACAAAACACATAAAATATATTGTAGAAATACAAACACAGAAAACACATAAAACAAGAGAGACACAGATATACGTGGTTCACCCAATTTTGGCTACGTCCTCGGAGAAACACCTACTCCTTCCTTTTATATTATCCAGCAAACTGAAGACATACAACCTACAGCAGATCCATTGTAATTCCCTCTTCGCTCTAACACAATCTCCTCTATCTTTCTCACTTAGAATATTGATCTACAATATGCAATACAATTCCCACATATATAGCAAGGGGTTGCCTTCTAGGGCAAAAAATCCTAAATTGAGCATAACTTCTACTATCAGGTCTTCGCCTAATGAACGACCCAGATTGAGTACGAAATTACAACATTTTACAAGGCGATTTACATCTGTTTTTAGAAATATATTTTACGGGCGGCTTTGCCACCCATTACGAACTAGGGTCCAATGTGACAATACCTTTGAATACAGAAGATAATCAAGCTCCACACCCAACATAAGCATGTACCCTATTATTAAATATCATCACTAATAACAAATATATTACATAAATAAAATAAAAAATAAAATAAAATAAAAACATAGAGATTTTAAGGTTTGACTCCTCTTAGGAAAATTTATATCATGGTTATCAAATAATGCTTTCCAACTTCAAGAAAATGCCAAAATTAAGTAATTAACCCTAAATTTCATGCTCAATATCACGAGCGTACAAGTTATTTAAACTTTGAACTCATTAAGAAATACAGATGGAAGATATATATTGACATTTACCAATACAAAATATATAATAAAACAAAAAGTGTCGGAGTTGCAATTAGCCAACTCTAGTATACAGGAAACACTTTGATAATAGTACCCTCTTTTCCAGCCACATGAAAATTTCACAAACGCAATTAACAAATGACAAAATAATTATTATAGAATAAAAATTTGATAGGTGGAAAATTGTATTGAAGAAACCACAACCAAGTAATTTTATATAAGAACTTCATCTTAAAAGCTATAAGTTCATAAACTACAAAATTTTCAATCCGCTAAGAGAATTAGGAAATATTCGCTTGATGGGAAGTAATTATGACTTTAGGTCATTCCATAGAAAACATAAATTATATAGAGACCCCATCTGAGGTCCTCATGAGACATATCATTGCAGTATATGTGTTGAATTGACCTGTAGCAATGTCATGTGTAGTTAGCGGACAAATTTCTTCTAATCGAGAATGACATAAAATAGGCTAGGCATTGATGCTGTCTCCATACTTGTAGGAGACAAAAATCAAAAGCAGTGATGAATTGTTAACTCAAATAGGTAATGGTCCAATTTAAACTACAGACGCAAAGCGAAGGACGATAAATGCATACATGTAAGAAAGCCGATGCAGGGGCTCCCATTCTATCGAGGAGTAGGGTCAAGAGGGATACACCAAATGAAAATATATCATTAGCTTAATATAATCTAGATAATCCTAGTTTAAGTTGTGAAAGAAAAAAATAGAATGTAAGAAGCGAATACTTGGAAGATGTGCCTAATGGTTGGATGTCGTAGGAATCCATAGCTCGTTCAACCATATAATTTTTTCTCGACGAAATTGGAAGCAAAGAAACCGCGAAAGCACCAAATTCTTATGTGCTTTCTCTCTAGGGAACAAACACATACCTTCTAATTAATTAACAAATAAGGGAAATCAATTTGATAAGTACAGAGAATATGAAATTTGCATTCTCGAGAGCTAATGTATAAGAAAAAAAATTCTTAAGGAAAACTTCCTTGTGAAATGCAAGCAATATTTGTCAAGGAGAGAATATTGAAGGGAATTCTTCCTATTGTGATCGAAATTTAAACTCCAGAAGGGAAGGATATGATTTTGTTATGAACTACATAGTTGTCTCTTGTGATCAAAGTAATGATGGGTAGGCTATAAAGAGGTGAGACCATAAATCCATAAAAATCTAACCTTTCAGTAAAGTGTCTACATGAGAATGGAATGGAGGAATCAACATGAAAAATTGGTAAAGATGTGCAGCTATCAAAACTCCCCTGTTACCATTTGACGATACTCATAGTAGAGATTACCCACCAAGTGACAAGGAGATAGTGGTTCAAGAGGGCTTAGGGTTTGAGATATGTGTGATGGACCGTTGGATCACCTCAAAACATACTATTCATCCACAAAGCATAGGACTGTACCCCGATGTGATATTCACATGGCGCCCAACATGTTGGAAAGCAAGGATTGACCACATGATCCCAGAGGTATACGACCTCCCATTGCCATCCAGATTTCATGCACTAGCACCTCAAGCATTTTTGAATTGGTAATAAAACAATGGGGATGAGACATAATGGAAGATTAAATTTTACCACTCCCCAAGCTCATGTATTAAACCAAAGAAAAATAATTTTAGTGTAGGAAGGACTGCTAATAACTTTAATATTTAAGGTAAACCTTGTATGGCCTTGTACCCCACATATTATTATGGTCCAAATTTATACCAAGTATGTAGGCCAACCGAATAAATTCATGAATTAATGTAATGATGTTCATAAGAACAAGGAGTATTTAGAGCTCAAATATTTAAAATACCGCACCATAATAATATGTATATCTAACATGATATTTGTATACAACAAATCAATTCAGATATTAAAGTCTTCTTGGCATTACAGTTAGATATTCATGATATTAGCAATACCATGGGTCATATATAGAGTTATGATGGACGGATGTAGGTGCACATCATAGGTTTATGTACAGGGTAAAATGAAGAATACTGAGTAAGAAGATCGATCATGAAGGGGTTTTTGAGAGATGGTATCAGAGCCTCAATTTCCACACTGGTCTTGGAAGGGTCCATCACATCTAAATTCAATTTAGGTAGAAGTATAATTAGAAATTCTTACAATAGTTTGTATGGTTTACAAGGTACTGGTGTAAAGATGTCTGCAAGAAAATGGAAGAGAATTCCCCTCCAACCATAATAGGTGGTGAAGAACTATATGGTGAAAAGGGAGATGGTATTAATCCACAAAAATATTATTTTATGAAGGTTATTAGAAACCTACAATAAGGACTGTCTCATCTTAGAAACATAAATGAATTCTTTCTAATGGATAGTGAGGAACAAGAGCAGATGATAAGGGATTTGACCACAAATTCTAGCCATACAAGCATAGAAACAAAAGGGATAAAGAGGAAAAATGTGGAAGCAAAGTCGTAGAAGTATGAAAGAGGAGGTGAATTGGAAAGGACATATTCAAAATGACATAAATTAAATAAGAAAATGGAGTTACAAGGAGAGTTTAGGAAAGTAAACCCCCTATTTTTGATGGGGAAAGTAAAGAAGATGTAGAATCATGGTTTCTTAACATTATAAAATACTTTCGTGTATATGAGTATGAGAGTAATTTAAAGGCTAGAATAGCTATCTATTAGCTACAAGGAAAATCTATTGTCTAGTACGAAGAGGCCAAAAGAGTACATCTATTGGAAGAAAAGGCAGTTTCTTCGGAGGAATTCCATAAAAAATTTAAGTCTCGGTACCTCAGTGAGTGATACTATGATGATTGTGCTAAGGAATTCCTGAATTAATGCTAGGATAGCTAACTATGGATCAAATTGTAGAAAAATTTACAAACTTATTATGATATGTTTCATATATAAAAGAAGATAAAGCTAAGCTACAATGATTTTTGAACTGTTTACCAACACCCTACAAAGAAAGGATAGAGTTTGACAATCCTATGTCATTGGATGAGGAAGTATGAAAAGCCATATTGTGTTGCCAATACTTGGAAAACAGAAGTCATGTTTTAAAACCATTGAAAATTAAGGAAAAAACTAAGTCTGTAACAAATATAAAAGGACAAAAACCTCCATATGATAAGATTTTCGGAAAGGATCCTGAGAAGAAGAAATCCAGTAATGGAAAGGTAAATCAGTATTCACAGTCTCACACAGGATCAAAGCTCATGTAATTGAACAAGAGATTTGCAGTGGATCAAGGAAAGAGAACCTCTAAAGTGTTGGGGTTGTGGAGAACCACACCTATTAAGAGATTGTCCACATAATCCACGGTCTATTTAGAATATTCAAGCTATCCATAAAGAAATGATTTTAAATGATGTTGTCAAAAATATTCCTAAGATTAATGCACCACTAGAAGACAAACATGATGGGCATTAATCATTTTTTATTGAAATCGAAGGTACCACTATAAACCAATCAATTTCTATTTTAATTGAAGTAAGGGCTAGTTTAAGTTATATTAGTCCCCAAGTTGTGTTAAGATCTAAATTAAAATATGAAAAATTTAAAAATGCATGGTTGGCACAGTTAGCAACGAGTACCAAAAGAAGTTGACCTGTCAAATAAAATAGTGCCTCATTGACTTAAATGGTTACCTCGTAGAGGGATATTAAAATATTCTTCTATTAGGATCTAATGATTTAGTAATAGGCATGGACTAGTTGGAGAAATAGGGAGTTATTATAAAAATTTTAGAGAAAATAATGACTTGTATGGGTGAAAATGGGAATACCTAGTTAATTAGATGTAAACTAAACCCAATATCAATACAACAAATTTTAGCTTTACATCTGAAAAAGGAGTGCAAGGAAAGGATTTTAGGTATACATGGTGTAGGTAGAAACAAAACAAACAAACAAAAACAAAAAATGAAAATTTAGAGACCATACCAATCATCGATGAAGTCCAAGATGTTTTTCTAGATGAAATTCCTTGTTTACCCCCTTGTAGAGACATAGATTTCTCCATCAATTTAGTACCAAGTTCCACCCTCGTGTCTAGAGCTCCTTACCGAATGAGCATACCAAAGTTAATAAAAATAAAAATACAGTTACATGAATGGCTATACAAAGGTTACATTAGACCCAGTGTCTCACCATGGGACCCCAACACTATTAGTCAAGAAAAAGGATGGCAGATTTAGAATCTGATTCGATTGTTGTCAATTTCATAAGCTAACTTTCAAAAATAAATACTTTCTCCCCTAAATTGATGATTCTTTTAATCAAGTGAGGGGAGAAACTATATTTTCAATAATTGATTTAAGGACTGGATATCATCAACTATGATTAAAAGATGAAGATATTCATAAGAAAACTTTTAAAACAAGATACAATCATTATCAATTCATAGTGTTACCCTTTGGTCTCACTAATGCTCCAACAACGTTCATGTGTTTAATGAAAAGTGTACTCCACAAATATCTTAATAGGTTTAGTCTAGCATTCATAGATGGCATTTTAGTGTATTCTAAAAATGAAGAAGAGCAGAAGGAACATCTAAAATTAGCATTACAAACTTTAAAACAAAATCAACTATATGCCAAGATCAACAAATGTGGGTTTACAAAGACAAAATACTATATTTAGGTCACACCTTTTCCAGGGAGGGACTATCTATTGATCCTAAAAAGCTTAGTTATATTATGACTTGACCATACCTAAGGATGTATCAAAAATTCATCCATTTATGGGGATCATAGGATATTATCAAAGATTTCTAGGGGGTTTTCAAATTTTTCTTATCCTATTACTTCCTTACAGAAAAAGTGAACTAAGTTCAACTGGACAACCAAATGCCAAGAATATTTTGACAAGATAAAACAAGTTCTGATAGTAACCCCCATATTAAAAATTGCATACCCAAATAAGAAATTCACGGTTTGTACTAATGGTTATTTGGAAGGCCTTGGGGGAGTATTGATGCAAGAAAGTGCACTATTAACCTATGAGTCTGGGAAGTTGAAACCACACCAAAGTAATTATGTTGTGTATGATTTAGAGCTAGCTACAATGATACATTCTCTAAAAATGTGGAGGCACTATTTATTAGGGAAAACATTTATTTTCGAGATAGATCACATCAGTATTAAATATTTCTTTAGTCAACCTCATCTAAATGCTAGACAAGCAAGGTGACTTACTTTCCTCAATGAGTTTGAATTTGATATAAAACACATAAAAGGAAAACAAAATAGAATCGCAGACACTCTAAGTAGACATACCCATGATTTGATGGGGATATTTGTTAGAAGTATTAGTACATATTTTGTGGAATAGATTAAAAATTCAACGCAACAAGACCATAAATATTTGGAAATTCAACAAAAATACAACAAATGGGAGTTCTAGCATATGCTAAAAATGATGAAAATTTGCTAATTTATTGAGATAGATTGTATATTCCCAATGTCAGTGTGCTAAAGCAATTGCTATTGGATGAATATCATAATACACCATATTGATGTCATCCTAGATACCAAAATATGATAACAGCATTAAGGAAAAAAATATTTTGGCCAGCTATGAAGAAAGAGGTCATGGAATACTTAGCAAAATGTATAAAATGTCAACAGGTAAAAGTGAGACATCAAAACCCTCTAGGATTATTGAATCCACTGGCCATTCTTGAATGGAAGTGGGAAGTGATTTAATTAGATTCCATTACCGTATTATCAAGGATAAAATGACAACATGACTCAATAATGGTGGTAGTGGTCACTTTGACTAAAGAAGCACATTTTATACCAGTGCAGTCTACTTTTGGAACCGCATAGATTGCTAAAATATTCATGAAGGAAATTTCCAACTGAATGGGGTACCAAAGATGGTGGTGTCAGAAAAAATGTTAAATTTACCTCTAAATTTGGGAAATATTTGTTTGGGGGCATGGGAACTCAAATAAATTTCACCGTTGCATACCATCCTCAAATGGATGGATAGAGAGAAAGGACCAATCAAATCTTGGAGGATATGTTGTGAATCTATTTCATGGATAGGAAATTTAGGAGAGTTTTCCTACAACAACAACCACCAAAATTTAGTTAAAATGAGTCT
This sequence comes from Pinus taeda, assembly GCA_000404065.3. Taxonomy (NCBI): domain Eukaryota; kingdom Viridiplantae; phylum Streptophyta; class Pinopsida; order Pinales; family Pinaceae; genus Pinus; species Pinus taeda. The sequence goes on from APFE030319525.1 coordinate 40,405, forward strand.
ATTTAAAGCTCTTTATGAAAAGAAATAGCATACAGAACTTAGTTGGAGTCAATCAAAGGATAGATAAATATTGGGACCCAATGCTTTGCAGCCAACGGAATAGGTGGTTGGGAAGTTTGGACATAATACCAAAATACCACAAGATAGACTAAATCGTTATGTAGATAAGAAGAGAATTCATAACTTGAGTTTAACATTGCAGACCATGTCTATTTAAGAGTAAAATTGTGAAAAAGTAATCTAAGGACTCAGACTTGCGCAAAGTTGGCACCACAATTCTATGGGCCTTTTGTAACCTTGGATAGAGGTTGTCTAGTAGCATATCAGCTGGCTCTTCCAGCCATATTAGAGTTCACAATGCCTTCCATATATCTTTATTAAGGAAATATGCTCATGATAATTCTCACATGATTTATTTGAATTTGATACATGTGGAACCAAAAGGATATTTCCTGCTAGAGCCACTCTACATCCTAGACCATAAATAGATCTTGCTCTAGAATCAAGTCTTCGCTCATGTTAAATTGCAGTGGAGGCACTTTACACCTAAGGAGGCTACTTGGGAGCAAGAGGATACAAAGAAAGAAGCTTATCTAGCATGGTTCAAGAATAAGACAAATGAACAATAAATATTTAGGAAGGTGTTAATTTAAAATATAAGGAATATTTAATACCCCTCTTTTTCTATGTAAATATTTGTTTTTTTTTAGATTGAACTAATTTTAGTTGTGATGACTAGAAGGCCATGGTGATTGGGACTTAGAATAAATTATAAAGTAAGATGATGTAATAAATGAATTTTTATTAATGAAAAGAAAATTGGAGATTACTTGGGAAAGAAAAACTTGTGTTAGAGAGATTATTACCAAGATTTGGAAACTAATGTTAATGGATCAGATCAAAACAAACTTCCCAAAAAAAAAAGTCACTCCTAAAAATCCCTAGGGGTTGCTTAGAAAGATTTAATATGATTGGAGAGAAAAATTATTAAATCACTCAGTGTAAATAAAAAAATCGAGTGAGGTTGAGTAGAGTGTCATGGGAGAATAAGGCGAGATTTAAATAAAAAGGAGAAGATAACTTTTTCAAAAAAATAAAAAAATAGAAAAGTCTAGGTTATTGAGTTGGTAGACCCTAGAAAGTGGGACATCACTAAGGAAAAATATGTTAGGCAAGTAAGGCATAAAATAACTTTTCTATAATCATAAGAGGTCTTTGTTTGGATGGCAATGAGATCTCAGCTCAGGGGGGAACCAATGGTGATGGTTCATGGTTGCATGAAAAGTGTCATCCTCAAACACTTTCTAGTTGGTATATGGTTAGAACTTTTGTTTACTAGTTAAAAGTAAAATGATCTTGTTCACTGATTATACATAATTTATTTTGTTTATTTTATAAACTGAATATATGTGCATCTCTCGTTTCAGGAAGTAACTAAATATAAGAATGATAGTAGTAGGGTGGGTAGATCATAAGTGATCAAAATAAATCTGAATAGATTATACACACACATTTTGTGCATGTGTCTTGTATGCAATCAATGGAATCATGCGAATTAGTAATTGTCAAACGCAAAATCCTGATGTAAAATTTGGTTGTCTTCAATTAGTTACATATATCAAACTAAGCATTAATTTTGAGATTACTCATTTTGGAGATAGCATTTGCATATCTATGCACAAAAGGTGATTCTCATAATAGCTTACTCATGTTAGATGATAAATATCCTTATCATGATCTGGGACATGGGAGAAAAATGTAGATCAATAAATTTTATCTTTTAGAATCCTATACAGGAAACTTTTCTCGATATGTTGATAATATTTTTTAGTAGAGGAGGAATGACCTTTTATAGAGTTTTGTGAACCCAACGTTTCGGACTACTAAGTGAGTCCATCATCAGGGGATGCGTCAATAGATATTTTCAAATCTTAATGATGTATCCAAGAGCTAAATTTAGGTTATATATATAGGATATTAAAGAAAATATGTGAGAAAATAGGGCAGCTATTATTTTACTGGTTTCTACTTTATTTATTTATTTAATTTAGTATTAATTATATCATTATTAAAGAAAATATGTTGATAATATTTGTTGGATTTAGTGATTACTAGTTTAGTCAGTACGAAATGAAATTATTCTTTCTTACTGCTTATAAATTGTCTATCCGATAGAACTTGGGGTGTATAGAGTCAACTTGAATGCCCAGTAAAGTAGAGAGGGAAATTTATTATACCTCTTTTAACTATGAAGGAATCAAGATTGTTATGCTTACCTTATGAGGCTATTTGGCTTATACAAATTGCACCTGGTGGATGGAATCTCTACCCTTAGTATGTTAGTACCAGGAAAATTGCATAAGACATTATTTTGTTTCCTTGGGAAGGGTTACTATCTGGGTTATAACCTGATCTAATTACAAATTAATTATAACATTTAATTGGAACCATGGTTTCTAGTAGAAGATAACCTATTTTAATATAATTTGAAACTAAGACTAAGGGAGGGAAAGTTTTTAGAATAGAGGAGATAGGCACACGAACTTTAGAAATTTTTCCTTAATATAATGCAAATTTTAAGATTCCAATAGAACATATACTAGAAGATGAATATTGTTATGAGGAAACAATTTGAATTTATACGAAAACCCAACATTAGATAGGGTATAAATACGAACTTTGATAAATTTAATAACTCAGAAATATTCATAAACTATGGAAACAAGGACACGTAGTGATCCCTCAAAAAATTCCAATTTCAGAGAAAAATAGAAACATATAATTTTCTTCTATGTTAATATATCAGCAAATGAATTTCTAGATAGGACATGAACTAGATGAAATTGTGCATGCCAAATAAATACAAAGGTACTCTGTTGTTAAATATTATCACTGATATCAAATATATTACATAAAATAAATAAATAAATAAAGAGATCTAAAGGTTTGATTCCTATTATGAAAATCATTATCAGGGTTATCAAAGAATACCTTCCAACCTCAAGTAGATGATGAAATTCAGAAATTAAATGCAAATATCACGCTCAATGTCACGTGTGTACCAGTTATTTAAACCATGAACTCATTAAGCAATACAAATTGAGGAGATCTACTGACATTTACCATTATGGAATATGTAATAAAACATAAAGTTTTTGGGTTAGAATTAGCCAACTATGGTATACAAGAAACACTTTGATTCTAGTACCCTCTTTTCTAGTCATGTGACAATTCCATAAACACAATTAACCAATGACAAAATAATTATTATATAACACAAATTTGATGGAATGGAAAAATGTATTGAATAAGCCATGAAAATTTAATTGTATATAAGCACTTCTCCTAAAAAATTATAAGTTCATAAAATACACAATTTTCAGTCCACTAAGAGAACTATGAAGTATTTTCTGGATGGGAAGCAATTATAAATTTAGGTAATTACATAGAAAACATAAACTAGGAAGGAAGCCCATTTGATGGTCCTCCTAAGACATATCACTGCAGTAGACATGTTGAAAAAACATGTAGCAATGTGATGCACAGTTAGCCAACACATTTCTTCTAAGGCAGAATGACATAAAATAAGCCAGACATTAATGTTGTCTCCATAACTCTAGGAGACAAAAATAAAAAGGAGTGAGACATCATTGACTGAAATAGGAAATGGTCCAAGTTAAATTACAGACCCAAAGAAAATAAAGATAAATGCATACCGCTAATAGAGCCAATGCAGGGGCCTCCCTTCTATATGGGAGGAGGGTCAAAAGAGATACACCAAAATAAAATATATCATTCACTAAATATAATCCAGATAATCGTAGTTAAAGTTGTGAAAGAAAAAAAAATGTAAGAATCTAATAAGTTGCAGAGGTACCTAATGGCTGGGTGTCGGAAGAATCCATGAGCTCGTTCAACCATATAAAATTTTGACGAAACAAGAAATAGAGAATCTGTGGAACCACCAAATTCTAATATGCATTCTCTTTGGGAAAAAACACAAATTTCTAATTAAAGGAAAAATAAGGGAAAAATATTTGATAACTACAGAGAATACCAAATTGTACATTCCAAAGAGCTAATGTATAAGAAAAATATTCTTAAGGAAACCTTACTTGTGAAATTTGAGCAATATCTATTAAGAAGAGACAATTGATAGGCATTCTTGTTGTTGTGATTGAAATTTGAACTCTAGAAGGGGAGGAAATGAGTTCATTATGAATACACAACATTATCCTATGGAGAAAGTAATGATGGGTTGGGTATAAATAGGTGAGATCATAAATTTATAAAACCCCAACTGTTGAGTAATGCATTGGCAAGAGAATGGAATGAAGACATCGACATGAAAAAATGGTAAACACATGCAGTGGTCCAACCTCCCATGTTACCATTTGAAAGCAATCAAATAAGAGATTACCCAACAAGTGACAAGGGGATAGCCATTCAAGAGGGCTTAGGGTTTGAGATATGCACGATGGACCACTAGATCACCTCGAATCATCCACGCAGTTGTAACAACCCTGGTGAAAATTCCATGTAATAAAGGTAATAAAAGAAAAATAATAACCATGGATGATGTGACACTTATTCCAAGCTAAATGTTGGGCAAGACATTCCAGTGTGGGTTTTCATTTGGTTATTAATTACTAAGGAAATTGGCAAAGGTAATGGCTAAGGATTTGGAAAGGGAAAATGGCATTTTGGCACATTTATTTATGCAAATAATGGAAATTCAGAGAAAAGGAAGGTGAGAGGTCACAGGTTTCATGTGAGGAGGAAATTAAAGGAAAGTAATGGAAAATGAAGAAAATAGAAGCCTCATTCATAAAAAGGCTTCTAAGGATTAGTACACATAATTTTGTCTCTTTAGTTTTTGGAGCTCTCTCTATTCTCTCTCTCTCTTTCTCATTATCTTGGATACTTAGATTTTTCTTGGAGCACTCTTGGAGAGTGTGGCATACATGGAGTTTTGGAGAAGGAAGGAAAAGGAAGAGCAGGAAATCACAAGAGGACATCGGGATCAACAACCACAACGGATTTGGCTTGCAGGTACTGAGTTGCATATATGTTTTCCTCACTAGATTTGGCATGCATGGAATATGCATGTACATTATTGGTCGTGATCTATAATCGGCATGAAGGATTACCTAAATTCACAATGGATTTCCTAGCCTTTCCATTTCCTCGATAGCCATGGAGATTGTGGGTTTGTTTCCTTTTTTTGTTTTGGTTGGTTATTATGTTCGCTTTAGCTTCGATTGAGTTATTAGTTCTCGGAATCCCTGTAACACCTTGGGTTGAGTTACTAGTCTTGGAAACCTTAGTTGGACAAACACTCTAGAAGCCCTTGGTGTGTTGAATTACTATTTTTGGAAGCCCTAGCTAAACAAACACATTGTAAGCATGGTGATAGCTATGGGTTGAGTTACTAGTCCTGGGAGCCTTGGTTGCAACAAATGCTCTGGACCCCTAGAAGGCTTGGGTAGAGACCAATCTGATGATGGTTTTCTTATGTCCCGCCATGAGGTGGAATCATTGTTTGATGGGTTGAGGTGGTTGGCCTCTGGAAGCCTTGGATGATTTTTTATTGATGTGTTCTATGATATGCCACATTCATGATTGGAATATGGCACGAGGGTGAATGGTTGAAGTGATATTTGGCTCAACCATTCTACGGTCAGGTGGAACGTGGAAGTCTCCTCACGGGTTTGTACTTTTCATCATCAATAATATGAGGTTATTTCTCCTTGTATTCCTATCAATATTATACTAGTTTATATGTGGATTATATAGTTGTGATTTCCTTGGTATTTATGTTTCTATTATGTTGGTTATGTATATGATTTATGATAGTAGTTATGTATGGCTCTCATCATGTTTTTTCTTGCAAATGGATGAACAATGTATCTATGGCCTAATGGACAAAATGGCAGCTAATGTGTTGAGGGACCAATTCTTCTTATCGATTCACAGCTAAGTATGATACCGCTATGCTTAGAGATGTTTATTTACACCTATAGCTTACATATTCATGATATGTTTGATGGAATTCCTATCATGACTAGTTGTGAACCAATCGAAGGCTTATTTAAGTATTTTCTTTTGCCTCATTTATTTCCTTGTTATCTTTCTATTCTAAAGGTGTCATTTAGTTCTGGGCAGTGACTTGGGCTCTAGGCCTGAAAAATTGGCTCAAATCCCGGGACACTCGCACAACAATAAGAAAAATTATGCCTGGATGCTGGAATGCATTGTATTGAGAGTGTTCAGAGCATCCTGGATGCTGGCAAGCTTATATCATGGGAGTGTTTGGGGGTCAAGTGATCGAACATCTCAGTCAGAGCAAGGGCTGATTGGAAAAAAGGTTGGGATGATTCTTGAGGTTCCTAATGATTATGTTTCAGATTTGTATGGTGTGCTTCCATTAGTTCCACTTCCTTAATGTGACTTATGAGGTCACATCGTATCATAGTGGTCTCTCATCACATGTTTGCCCCAGTTGGCCAGTTATTTGGGTAGATGTGGGATGAGCATGTTACAGAGTGGTATTAGAGCATGGTTCAATCCTCAGACTAGATGGTTTTTGTGTTGGTCATGCATGCATGTTGGTTGCATGTGTGTGTCTTGTGTTGTGAGACCATGTGCATGTTGCATTTACATGGTGTTGATAATGGTTGTATTGATGTCACAATGTGGAATTCGATGTTGTTGTTGTGGAGTGCATTGTCGTTGGTGTATTACTGGTTACATATTGTTAAATGTTTCTTACATGTACCATTATTGTATGCTTGGTTATGTCTTTCTACCTATTGTTACAAGTGTTGTCCATTTATGCTTGATTATATGTGTTTATGAGTGTGTGTGGTCAATGGTTATGCTTGTGTGTTGTTCATATGTTTGTTTTTGTATTGTCTATGTTTACGGTTTTGCATTGTCCACATATGTTTGTGTGGTTGATGTCATCATGCATGAGGTCATGGTATGTGTTGTTGACATGGTCATGCATTGGTGACTAGACCCTAAATAGCATGATAGCTATAGTGTTATATGCTTAGAGTTATATTTATATATGTTGTTGTGAGTATGTTATACATGGGTTACGCTACTTGGTTGATCTTGCAGATGAGATATCCTCCCCGAACTTTGCTAAGGTACATTGGTTTTTTGTAATTTCGTTTAGTTGACATGATGTACCTTGCATGAACAATATCAAATATGACTAGAAATATGGTAGACTATAGTTCCTAAGACCCTCCCTATGGATTAGATGAGCAGCATGGTGTTGGGCATTCTTCTAATCTCGAAAACACACTGAGAAGCTTAAAGTTAGAAATAAGGAATTGTAAGGTAGATAATGACAGCATCATATAGGCACAGGAGAAACAAGTAGAGGTAAATGTAGTAATACTTCAAAGTTTGTCATATTTTTAGCGACAGGGACCACGTTGGATTAGCTATGAGCAAGAGGAGATAACTAATGGGGCATATCGTAATAAGTCTCATGGTAGTCACAGGTCTAATAGAGATGACACATTGAGAGATGTTAGATTATTGGACAATCTGGATAGGAGACGTGATGGACACGGGCGCTATTCGAGTTTTGGTTGAAATAGGAAGTATGATCGTCATCGTTATCATCCCTACATAAGGAGTGATAGGGGATACTTCCCATATGAGTTTAAGAAAGAAAATCCACCTAATTTTGATGGAGAGATGAGGAAACCACAAGATGTAGAGGCATGGTTGCTTGACATGAGGAAGTTATTCAAGTTACATGATTATTCAGAGAACATGAAAGACATAGTAGCTATATTTAGTCTCAAAGGTAAAGTACACATTTGGTGGGAAGAAGTGAAGAATGTCAGATGTATTCATGAGGGTGACTTGACTTGGAGAGTGCTCGAGAGGCTATTTAGGAAAAATATCTATCGAAGAGATACTTTGATGACAAGGAAAAATAATTCTATTAGATAAAGATGGGATCAATGACATATGAGGAGGACACTAGTAGGTTCTTGGAGTTACTAAGGTATGTACCTTACCTCACAGAGGAGAAGGCCAATATTTAGAGGTTCATTAGTTGAATACAGGTTGCATTCAAAGATAGGATTGACTTCGATGAGCCTAGATCATTGGAGGAGACCATATGGAAGCTAGGGAATTTCTATATGCAATCGAAGCGCAGATTTGAGATTAAGCAAGACTGGAAAGGTAATGCAAAGAACAAATGAAAATGGGATAAGAAGAGAGAAATACCTTAGGTTATAGGTAATAAAGAGAATGCATGACCATCTAAGAAGTTTAATTCATCACATAGAGGACAGGGATTTCAATCGGAAGGAGAGAATAAGGATGCAGGCTAGAACCCTATAGAGGGTTGGACTTGTGGCAAAGGATCATCACAAGAGAGATTGTACACAGAATTTGGGCGATAGGCCTCAGATATATAGTGCATAGGATGCACACACTATTGGGGATGTTGGTTATAGTTTTCCATGTTTCCATGCAACACTGGATAACAAATAGGGAGTTGATCAGGAATCTACAATTGAGATGGATGGTAAGCATTGTGATCAAGTTATTTCTATTTTGATTGAACCTAGATCTAATTATAGCTATGTTAGTCCTGACTTGGTGGATATGTGTGGTTTGAGTAAGTAATTGCATGGAGAATATTGGTTAGTGCACTTGGATATAGGTACAAAGAAGCAAGTTCATCATTAGGTATGAGCTTACACACTTGACTTGGATGGTATGCCTACCTCAACACATTTGAATGTATTACCATTAGGATCATATAGTATGTTGTTGGGAATGGATTAGTTGTGCCTTCATAGAACCAAGGTGGATTGTTATGACAAATCTATTGAGTTCTTGCATCCCAATGGAGAACTAAAAGTCTTATAGGGAATGAATATATCCACATTAGTTATGATGGTGATGGCTATGCAGGTAAAACATAGTCACAGGAAAGGGTGTGTGTTATTTGGAGTGCATATTTATAGTGAAAAAGGTAAGGAAGTTGAAGATGAATATTTCTGAGTAGGTACCCAGTTCTATAGTAGTTCCAGGATGTATTTCCTGAGGATATTTCAAAGTCCACCTCACAGGGAAGTAGAATTTTCTATTCATTTGGTGTCAGGGGTAGCTCCAACATCTAAAGCACCTTAATGGATGAGAAGACTTAAGTTGGTAGAGTTAAAGTTTGAGCTGAAAGGCATACTTGATAATGGATCCATTAGGCCAAGTGTATCACCTTGAGGTGCACCAATATTGTTTGTGAAGAAGAAATATTGTACTCTCAGATTATGCATTAACTATAGGAATTTGAAAAAAGGAACCATCAAGAATAGGTATTTGTTACCGAGGATTTATGACTTGTTTGATCAGTTGAAGGAGCAACAATGTTCTCGAAGATTTATTTGAGATCCGTATATCATAAAGTATGCATCAAAGAAAAAGAAATTTACAAGACAACCTTCGAGACTAGGTATGGGAATTATGAGTTTGTTGTAGATCCATTCATTTTGACTAATTCTCCAGTGACTTTTATGTTCTTGATAAATAACATGTTGCATCTGTACATGGATATATTTTTTAATATCTTTATTCATGACATATTGGTATATTCTAAAAATGAGGAAGAGCATGTCAAGCATTTATTAGCAATGTTGATATTGTTGAGAGAGAATTAGTTGTATGCTAATCTTAGCAATTTTAGTTTCTTTCAGATTGAAGTACATTACTTGGGCCATGTTGTCTCCAAGGAGGGAATTGTAATAGAGCTAGAAAAGATAAGGGCCATCATGGAGTCGGTAGCTCCTAGAAATGTATATGAGGTTAGATACTTCATGTGATTGGTAGGCTATTACATGAGTTTCATCAAGAACTTCTCATAAATTTGTTATCATATCACATCATTAAAGAGAAAGGGTAAGAAGTTTGAGTGGATAGAGTGTGAGTCTATTTTTGAGTAGCTAAAGCAGTTGTTAACATACACATCGGCGTTAAAGATTTCAGATCCAAACAAGTGGTATGCTATGAGTCACAAAAAATGAATGAGAACAAGAAGAACTACCCCACACATGATCTTGAGTTGGCAGCAATTTTTACATGCATTGAATATATCGAGGCACTATCTTCTGGGTAGGAGGTTTATATTGATGTTTGATCACACTAGTTTGTGGCATCTATTTGACCAACCAAATCTGAATGGTAGATAGACACGGTGGTTGGCCATGATTAGGGAATCTAACTTTCAGATTAGGTATATCAAAGGTAAAGAGAACAGGGTGGCTAATGGGATAAACTTACAGGATAGTATTTTGTAGGTAGGTCAATAAGATGTCAAGTATATGGATATTATGCACAAGTTGTAGTAGATCACAGGTATGGATACATGTGGTTTTATAGCTACAGGTATGTGTGTAGGTGCACAGGATGTGGACTATTTCCTTACAACAGAAGGATTGGTTAGATTTAGAGACAAGATATATGTGCGAGATAGAAGCGAGCTCAAGAAGGTGATCTTGAGAAACTTTCATGCGAAACCATATTTGGATAACCGAGGTTATAAGAATACATTGATTACAATAAATAAATTTTATTATTGGCTAAATCTAAAGAAGGATGTAGGAGATTTTGTGGCTAGGATTTTCAATTGTCAACATGTGAAGGTAGAGTGTAATCTTTTAGGTGGACTGCTACAATCGATTGCAATTCCAAAGTGGAAATGAGAGGTCATTTCCATTGACTTCATCAGTGGTTTGTTGACGATAGTGAGACAACATTATTCCATCATGGTTGTTGCAGAAAATATGAAAAATTTTACACACTTCATTTGAGTGAAGTCTACATTCTCAGCTAGTGATGTAACGCAGGTATTCATCAAAGATGTGGTCAGACTATGTAGTGTTCTGAAGAATATTGTGTCAGACAGGGATGCGAATTTCACTTCCAAGTTTTGGAAGGAGTTATTTGTGCGTTTGGACACAGATTTGGCCTTCTGTACAACTTACCATTCAAAGAGTAATGGAAATACAGAGAGGGTCAATAGGATATTGGAGGACATGTTGAGGATGTAGAGGATGCATCAAGAGAAAAAGTGGGAAGAGTATCCTCCATTGGTAGAGTTTTCTTAGGATAATGGGTATCATGAATCTCTAAAGATGAGTTCATTTGAGACATTGTATACGTAGATTTGCAATACTACCATTAGTTTGAGTGATCAAGTTAACAGGGCGTCGATGGGATCAGACATGTTGGCAAACATGGAACAAGAAATGCAGGTAAACAAGAAGAATGTGAAGGAAACATAGGATAGACAGAAGAGCTATGTAGATTGGAATAGTTTATTCAAGGAGTTCCAAGTTCAGGATGATGTGTACATCCACATCAAACCAAGAAAGAGTTCCTTACGGATTGGATCATGTGTAAAGTTGGCACCAAAGTTTTGTGGACCCTTCAATATTGTTGGGAGGATTGAGCTAGTACCCTACCAACTTGTACTACCTCCGACACTGAAAGTAAATGATTATTTCCATGTGTTATTTCTTAAGAAGTATGTTAAAGTTGTTGATCATATGATTTACTAGTCTGTATTATAGGTGGAACCAGATGGATAATTCGAGTTGGAGCCTTAGTGTATATTGCAGAAAAAGGGGCTCATACTTGGGAACTGAGCAATTGAATAGGTTAAGGTGCAATGGAATCACTTTGTGACTGATGAGGCTACATGGGAGATAGTGAATCAAATGCAGGCTATGTATCCTTCCTTGTTTTCTAGTTGAGGCAAAGAAGTTTTGGTATGTTATTTTGGTATATGTCTTGGTATATGTTTTGGTACATGTTTTGGTGATGTTTGGTATATGTACATATGTATATGGATGTAAATACTTCCATGGGCTATGTTATAAAGCTCCAATAATTGGCATGGGTGTCATTTCATTATGATGTTATGTTTGTTATATTTTCGTGTTGGTTTGCTTCTGAGAAGGTTCATGATTGTAAATATTGCAACAAGCTATGTCATAAAGATCCATTAGCAGTATGTTTTTCTTCTAGCAATTTTATGGTTATAGGTGTTGTAGAACACTAAGGACAATGTTCCCCCAAGGGGGGGGGGGTTTGTAATAGTCGTGGTGAAAATTCCATGTCATAAAGGTAATAAAGGAAAAATAATAACCATGGTTGATGGGATATTTATTCCAAGCTGAATCGTGGTCAAGACATCCTAGTGTGGGTGTTAATTTGACAGTTATTAATGTCAAAGGAAATTAGCAAAGGAAATGTCTATGAAAATAATGTAAATGAGGAGAAAATGAAGATGAAAGGTCACAAGTTGCATGTGAAGAGGAAATTTAAAGAAAATAATAGAAATTGAAGAAAATAGAGGCATCATTCATAAAAAATCTTAGGAGGATCAATATACACTTCGTGAGTTTAGTTTCAAAGCTCTCCTCTATCTCTCTCTCTCTCTCTCTCTCTCTCTCATACCCTTGGATAATTTTATTGGAGCACTCTTGGAGAGTTTGGCATACTTAGAGTTTTGGTGGAAGAAGGAAAAGGAAGAGAAGGAAAGTGCAAGAGGAGGTTAGGATCAACAAATACAATGGATTTGGCTTGTAGGTAATGGGTTGCATGTATTTTTTCCTCCTTAGTTTTGGCAAGCATGACATATGCATGTGCATTATTGGTCATGATCTATCACTAGCATGGAGGATTTCCTAGATTGACAATGGATTGCCTAGCCTTGACATTTCCTGGATAGTCATGGAGATTATGGGTATATTCCCCTATTTTGTTTTGGTTGGTTATCATATTTCCTTTATCTTGGGTTGAGTTATTAGTTCTTGGAAGCCCTGGTTGGTCAAATGCTCTTGAAGTCATGTGACAACTTGGGTTGAGTTATTAATCCTAGAATATTTTGTTGGAAAAACTCTCTAGAAGCCCATGTCGGGTTGATTTACTAGTCTTGGAAGCCCCATTAGACAAACACTCTAGAATCCCGACAAAAGTTTTGGGTTGAGTAACAAGTATTGGAAGCCTTGGTTGCAACAAAAACTCTAGAGCCCTAGGAGGCATGGGTAGACACCAATCTGATGTTGGTTTTGTAATGTCTCACTATGAGGTGGAATCGTTATTTGATGGGTTGAAGTGGTTAGCCTCTAGAAGCCCTTGATGGTTTTGGGTTGATCTGTTCTATGAGATCACACATTCATGCTTTGAATATGGCACAAGGGTGAATGGCTCAAGAGAGATTTGGCTAAGCCATTCTATGGTCGGGTGGAACGCGAAAGTCCCATCCCTAGTTTGGATTTTGCATCATCAATAACATGAGGTTATTTCTCCTTGTATTCCTATCAATATTATACTGGTTTCTATGTTGATTATATGGTTGTGATTTCTTTGGTATTTATGTTGCTATTATGTTGGTTATGTATATGTTTTATGATAATAGCTATGTATGCCTTTGATCATGTTTTTACTTGTAAGTGGATGAATAATGTATCTATGACCTAATGGATGAAATGGTAGCTAATGTGTGGAGGTATTAATGCTTCTTAGAGATTCCCAACTAAGTATGAAACCATTCTTCTTAGATATGTTATTTACACCTATATATTACATATATGTGATATATTTGATGAAATTCCTGTCATGGCTAGTAGGGGTCCAGTTAGGGGCTTATTTAATTATTTGCTTTTGCCTGATTTTCTCCTTGTTATATTTTTGTTCTTAAGGAGTCATTCAGTTCTGGGCAGTGACCTAGGCTCCGGGCCTGAAAACATGGCTCAAATCCTGGGGATGCTAGCACAACGTTAAGAAAAATATTCATTGGACATTGGCATGCTTTCTCATGAGAGCGTATGGAGCTTCCTGGATGCTGGCATGCTTAAAACATGGAATCGTCCAAGAGCCAAGTGGTCTGAAATCTCAGTGGGACATAGGGGTTGATTGGCAGAAAGTTTGGGATGGTTCCCGAGGGTCCTCGTGCTGATTTTGAAGGTTTGTATGGTGCGTTTCCATCAATTTCACTTCCTTAACATGACTTAGGAGGTTGAATCATATCATAGTGGCCTTTCATTACATGTCTACCCCAATCGGCCGGTTACTTGGGTAGATGTGGGAGCATGGTGTTACAGAAGCATGGGACTAAACCTGCATGTGATATTCACAAGGTGCTCGGAAAGTAAGCATTGGACAAACATCCCCTCAGGCATACGACCTCACATCACAATCAAGACTTCTTGCATTGGTGCCTCAAGTTTTCGTTCATTGGCAATAAAACCATAGGGATGAGAAATAATCAAAGATTATAGTTTACCACTCCCCAATCTCATGTATTAAACCCAAGAAAAACATTTTCAGTGCCAGGACTGCTAATACCTTTAATATTTAAGCTAAACCATCTATCACCTTGTGCCCCACATATTATTACGGACCAATAAAGTTTATAGCAAGTATACAAGCCAAGTGAATAATTTAATGAATTAAAGTAATGATATTCGTAAGAACAAGGAGTATTTAGATATCAAAGATTTAAAATAACACACCTTAATACTATCTATATTTAACATGATACGTGTATACAACAAAGCAATTCATGTAGTATATTATTCTTGGCATTATAGTTAGATATTCATGCTAGTGGTAATACAATAGGTCATATATAGAGTTTTCAGGGAAGTACGTAGGTGCACATCATAGGTTTATGTATAGGGTGAAATTAATAATACCAATTACGAAGATCGAGTGTGGAGTGGGTAATATTGAAACGCAGTAAGTAAGAGTAAGATAATACCTATTATTTTAATAAGGAAAAAATATCAGTACTAAAGTGGTTTGTGGCAATTTGTGGCTCATTTGGGGAGTAAATCTATCCGCCATCCACTTTGTGTATGTACTATGAATCACCTTATATCCGTAATCTCAATTTCAAGATAATTTTATATGCCTGTCATGAAATTTTAATAAGGATTTGACATAATTCCTCGGTTGTAACAAACTACATTTTTCTACGTATGCAGGCCTTCAAATCGTATTTCTCATGTCTACTTTTTGGTATAACATGGTTATGATATTCATATATAGCTAAGGAAAAAAGAAATTTTGGATCTTAGAATTTTTTTCTAGGTTTTATTATTTTGTATCAAAACAACAATAACCAATACCTTAAGCAACACATGATGGGTGAGGTAACATTATTCATTTTTACTCTTTTTTACTCTTGTGCTATTAATTAGCGGATAATGAAGGAAATATATATTATTTTGTATCAAAACAACAATAACCAATACCTTAAGCAACACATGATGGGTGAGGTAACATTATTCATTTTTACTCTTTTTTACTCTTGTGCTATTAATTAGCGGATAATGAAGGAAATATATATATATATATAGATATATATATTCTTTTGCGGGTAAAGATGATTTAGTATTTTGATCTGATAGCCAAATAAAAAAATATATGCATTCACATGTTAGAAACTCTTGAAACCACAAAGCCACATTTTTCAATAAGGAATATACTTTCGCTAACACGTTTACTATCGTTATAGTATTATGTTCAATCTAGTACTCCCATGTTGAAGGAAGTTGTTTAGTCATATTTGCAGTGATTTCCGTGATTACTATAATTAACAACTCCTATAATTATAAAAATTTTCCATGAAGAGTATAACAAAATCCACTACAATATCCTTGTCAAATGCCTACAACATATAAAAGAAAACCATTCATCATTCTTGATAAAATAAAATAAAAAATAAAAAATAAAAAACTATACATAAACCTCATTTCTTACTAAATTTGTAGTTTGAGGCTCCTTCTGAACAAACTTGTATGGAACTTTGATAGCATATGGAAAAAATTTAGAGATGTGAATATTAATAGTGTTCAAATTACTGGGAAAGAATGGAGTTCTGGTAGAATTGCAAGGTGTTAGAGCTATAATGGAAAGATGATGCATTAGTATAGATACAAAAACATGCAAGGGAGGTACGTATTATGATTTAAGGGCCACGTAGACAATCCATGATCATCATACGTTGAAAAGGAAACAATTATGAGCCCCTTTATTAGATGAAAAGTGAATGAGGGCATGGTTTAAAAGGACATAATTATTATGCAATGAATGCCTGCATACCATAAAAAATTGGAGCATATGGTCCTAGGTTAGGAAAGGAAATATAAGTAAAATCATTGAACAAATCAAATTTATTATTAAATAAGTGGAGAATAACAATAGTACCTATGAAAAAATCAAGGTGATTGAAATGGTTATGTGGTAGGATTCGACTAGAAGATAGTGAAGTGGATGTGAAACACAAGGCAATATGGATTAGCAACACCACCAACAACAACATGAACCATATTCATGTTAAGAATATAATGTAATAATGATTAGTAGTAGGAGGAACATAAGTACTAATCACAATCACTAGTATAAAGAGGAATTGCAATTAGTAGGTATAGCATGAATCATTATTAGTTGTGGAAATTATGTAAAAATAATAGAAATAACTAAAATAGGCCTACCATGACATTGTAATAAATGTAGTGTACCTATAAAATGCATAAATAAATGACTACGTACAATAAAAAAATATTCTATAGTGATATGTAGATGTTTTGTAGTGGGCTAAATAAATGTAACAAGGGAAGGGTTGTAGAAAATAGAACATCATAGGATGATATACAGAATTTCGGGGGGAGGATGATCCTTACAAACAACTTACAACAATTAATATCAACGATATAAATAATTTGGTGAAGAGTGGTCTTTTTCTTTACTTTATTTTCTTACCCTTTTTCATTTGTTGTATATGCCCTATGTAGGCAAGGAAATAGTTTTCTAGAACTCCTAGGCCTTATAGCACTCAAGTTGAATTTTCACTGAAAGAAAATGTATTCTTATCATTATTATTATTTCATTGAGATATCCTTTTTATTGTAGGTGTCAATGGCAAATCCATGTTACCAACAACCTCAAAATCTAACAAGCGCTTCCTTGGTAAACAATTTATGATGAAACCAATAACCATTATCAATTAAGGGAGTCCAAGTCTTATCAATGGTATATAGAGTAGCATAGCCATTATCATAAATTGTGTATACCTAAAATGTTCCTAGGCATCATGTGTATAGTTTCCATTTGAATTACTTGAATCCAAAATCTTACAATAAGGTCCAATCACCTTGTTTGAATGTGTTCCTTTCTGTAAATGTATCTCGACATCTCACCCACAAATATTGAATGGAAATTTTGGTGCAAAGTTGCTTGATGAATCTCATCAAGCTCACTAAGCTATATTAAGTTGTGCTTTTGTGCTTCATGAGATCCAGACCCACTTGTAAAGCAACTCTTAATGTTTTGATTTGAAATTCAATAGAAAAGATAGTAGTTCTACCATAAGCAAGTTCACAAGGGGTAAAGCATGTGTTTTTCCACCATGTGGTTTAGTATACCCAAAGGGATTATGGAATTCTTGTAGTCTAATCATAGTGGTGAATTTGCATGACAATTTTTATAATGTATGCTAACACTTTCTTAGTTATTTGCACTTGTTCTTTGGCTTGTGGGTGCTAAGGTGATGTGGTATTATGCTAAATCTAATATTCCTTGGTAAGATTCTCGATATGCTAGGACATAAACTAAGCTTTTCCATCTATGATAGGTTTCATAGGGTACCCCAACATGAATGAATATTTCTTCACAAACGAAATATGTTGTAGGTCTCCCAGTAACCCTTGGAAGTGCGTAGGCCTCAACCCATTTTGTGACATAATTTGTGTAGGCCAAGATATGGACCTTTCAATGAATTAATGAGTTGAATGGTCCCACAATGTTGAAGGTCCATTTTTCAAAGGGATATATAACATGTCAAGAGTTTGTAGTTGAATTTAATCATGTTAGTAGTTTGGTACATTATTTGATAGCTATCATAGCTTCTCACATATTTTTGATCATTAAAAATATGATGCCAATAGCATGTCAGGTGGGGAACTTTGTAAGCCATCCTTTTGTTAGTGAAGTGTCCTGCTCAAGACTTGTCATAACAAACATTTAAGATGTTGTAGATTCCATCCTTTCTAACACAACACCAAATCCTCATATCTAACCCTCTCTAAAAGAGGTAGCCACGGGTCCAATAATAGCTAACACTTTTTGGATGATTTGTTGTCATCATTTTAATAGAAGATGGTATAGGAGCTTCTCTATGATTTAGTAATTAGCAATATTTGCATTGTGAGTATAAAACACAAAAATATGTTTATGAGGAAAACTATCTTATATAGGCATATCATTATGGAAATAAGTGAGTCCATAAAGGGAAGTTTGTGACTTATTAACCCTTCTAGAATTATCAACGATGACAACATCCAACCATGGCAATAACGTAACCAATTGGGCATGCTTCTATTAATAATCAGCTTGTTCATTAAATAACTAAGACTTGAGTAGCTAATATGTATAAAAATAGGATAGCCAATTTTTTCATGATAAAGTTTATGAATAAGATAAATGACAAAAAAAATGTTCTTAGTTACCATGTAGTTCAATTGTTAGGGAACTATGTTTTTGCTAATGAAATAAATACAAAAAGGTTTTTGTACTTTTTATTGTCCCAACATTAACATGATAGTTACATCACACAAATATGTAAAAATGTGAAAAGGCATGGATGAATCAATTCTTCTCGAAAGAGGATATGTACAACCCTATTATTCAAAGTATATATATATATATATAAAAGAGCATATTGACATTGATTAGTCCACACAAATTCAGTGTTCTTAGAAATTAATGAAAATACGAAATATGTTGGTGTTTTTAAAAGTAGAAGTGAAACCACTGGAGTAATTTTATATGCTTGAAAGAACTATGTATATTTTTTTCCTGTTTTGCAATAAGAAATAAAGAATTTTAAATTAAATCAATTTTGTAAACTTCACTTTAATATTTACAACAAAAATTACAGTGGCAATTATTATATGACTTTTTCCATTACTGAAAAAGAAATTAATTATTTTATATATAATTTTTTATTATTATTAGAATTCTCTTAAAAATTTTCCAATTAAATTATAATCATTTTTTATAATTTTTAATATATTAATTATAAAATAAAACTCTTAAACAAAAAATTAGTAAAGGGATGTGCTCACAGAAATCCCTGATCAGAAAGTTAAACTGTTTCTTTAAAAGTGCCCATTACCAAATCCAAACGCCAAGCGAAAATTAAAAGAGATCCCAAGGGAAATGTATAAAAATATAAATTAACTATTTCTCCGACCAAAAGAATGTAATCTAAAAGAATATGATTACAGTAAAGTACATGCGTGCTTTGTCACCTAATTCTGCATATATTCCATTATCTGCGAACAATAAAAAGAAAGGCAATCCGTGTTAAGCAAATCCTATATGTAACAAAGAAATTCTCCACCAGCGTTTTCCAAAGGGCGTCGATTCTCTTCAGAAGACAATTACAAAATCTCAGGCTGCTCTTACAGTGGAACAATATTCCACTCCGCAACTATCCCAGTGCTTTAATAAATCCTTAACCTCAAATAGAATAAAATATTTTGCATGTCCTTATCCAATAAGGAAGTGAACATGTGGAGAGTCTATTTCCAAATAGCGATCCTCCCAATCTCAGTCTAACCACAGTTAGGATTTATAGAATGGTTCTGAATAATTATGTATGACGTGGCAACCACTCAAATTCTCATCGTAAATTCCCTAGACTCCAAAATCTGGACAAAAGTCCAAATCCCTCGTACCCATCAAGTTGTATGTCAAGCAAGTGGACCACCCCTGAAAAAGAAGCCATCTACAAGGCACGCACATTATCAGGTCAGGGTCTTAATTGAAAAAACGCTGAACTAATCCTCTTCATATAAATAAGAAAATTATTTGGAGTCGGATAACGTTGGAATCAGATGAATTTGAAATCATGGGGCCATGCATGAGGATGCTATCTACAATACTCAACTCTATCCGAAAAACTTCATCTAAGCACTTGGAGATCTATTTAAGGCACCCGATCTTCTCCTTCAATACCCGCTCCATTCCATTTAATCTTGCAACATCAAGATATTTGTTTACATATGGCTTGTTGAAACATTAATTCCACCTGCCGTTTAACGGGGACGCAAAACCATTTCCGGAAAACCATAAATTATTTCGCACTGCTTTTCCTAAAAAATTGTTTCTGTCAGAGGGCTTCCGAACACCCGGACTTGCTGCCACGCGTCCAGTGTACGGACACAAAACCACCCACTCCCCAGAAGCTAAAGTTCGATTGTTTTGTGAGAGGTTGGTGTGCGAAATGCGTCTGATCAGGACAACGCACATGGATCTGCTCCAACCTGCGAGCATGTTTTTTTTATTTAACGGCCGTTTCTAACTTTAATGCATTAAATGAATGTGTCGTAAAAACTTTATGTTTTCATACGGCATGTATGGGCGCGGGAAATAAAGAGGGGTATGGGCAAGTCAACATCATTTTTTTAATGCTTTGGTATATGTTTCGTGTGTGTTGACTTCGGATTATATTTTTTGCACACGGGATGAAAAGAGAGTGGTGTTCGCTGCCGCGAATAGAAAACCAGGGGAGCCCACTGCAGTGTAAACAAAATTGAAACCAGAGCACGGATGAAATGAAAAGAAAACGTGCGGCAGCAAATGAATATTTAAAGAAAACTTGCGTAAAAATCATTTGTAACAGAGGCAGAGTAATTTTGTTTTTGGGTGAAAAGTTTTTGTTGAATCCCTCAGAGTAAGAGGAAGAAAATTTTGTTTTTGGGTGAAAAGTTTTTGGTGAATCCCTCAGAGTAAGAGGAAGAAATATGTATCAGAGTTTTTATTAATGAATATAAAGGTTTTATTGGTGTGAAAAATCTCTGTCCTTAGAAATTTTATTTGCTTCCCTGTGCAAAAGATCTTGAGGAGAAAACAGAGCATTGCTCTGTATTCAGTCAATTGTTTGTTTTTGGAATTTTACCAGAAAAATCCCCAACAGTGGTATCAGAGCAGGTTCAGGCTCTTTGAAGGGTAAAGAAACTGAAGGAAGGTTCATTTTGTTGCAGCAGCTTCTCTAGCAAGGTGGAGACAGTTAAAAAAAAAGGGGTTCAGGTATTCCTCAAAGTTTTTTTGTTACTGCTAAAGAAACATTTAGTATTTTTAAATATACACTGAAGGATTTAAAAGCATAGCTGAGAGTGCTAGAATGGCCATCACTAGCACCAGCATGGGTATGTTTAATCCTCAATTCCCATAGTTCAATGGGAGAAACTATGACTACTGGGCAAAAACCATGAAAGCTCTGTTTTCCTGTCAAGATTTATGGGAATTAGTTCAAGATGATTTTGAAGAACCAGCAAATGAAAATGAGTTTAATAGATTAACTCAGGCAGAGAAAGATCTATTAAAGAGCAATAGGAAGAAGGATTCAAAATCCCTTGTATTTTTGTATCAAGCAGTGGACCAGAGTGTGTTTCCAAGGATAGCAGCAGCTAAGACATCCAAAGAAGCATGGCAAACTCTCAAGACAGCCTATCAAGGCATGGAGAAAGTGAAGACAGCAAAACTACAGTTGCTGAGGAGATATTTTGAGAATCTGAACATGAAAGAGTCAAACAATATTGACTCATTCTTCACACATGTGATTGGATTAGTCACACAGATGAGGACACATGGAGAAGTTCTTGAAGAAAGAAGGATTGTGGAGAAACTATTGAGGGTCCTACCCTCAATGTTTGATGTGATTGTCACCACCATAGAAGAGACAAAGGATCTCTCAAACTTTTCAGTTGATGAACTCCATGCATCACTGATAACACATGAGCAGAGGTTGAGTAGAAATGAAAACTCATCTCTAGAGAAAGCCTTCAAGACCCAGATGTCCTTTGGAAGAGGAAGAGGTCAAGGCAGAGGAAACAAGAGAGGAAGAGGCTGAAGCCAAAATAGAGGTGGAAGGAATAGCGCAGCAAATGCTCAAGGAAGAGGCAGCAATCCAAATCAAAACCAAGGCCAAGGCAGCAGCCAACAAAGAGGACAACATCATGCTCAAGGACAGAGGTATGAAAAATCCAATGTCCAATGTTATTATTGTAAAATATATGGGCATTATGCCAATGAGTGTAGGAAGAAGCATCATGATATAAGTAATAGTTCTAGTGCAAATATCACTAGAGAAAATATCAGCCAAAATAATGTTTTATTAGCTTGTAACATGGCTGAAACAAACAGTGAAGACATATCGTTTTTAGACTCAGGTTGCAGCAACCATATGACAGGAAACATAGCCCTGTTTTCTGCCTTAGATCAAAATGTGAAATCAGAAGTCACACTTGGGACTGATAGCAAAATTTCTGTTATGGGAAAAGGAGAAGTCAAAATAGTTACAAAGAAGGGTGAAAAGAAAACCATAGCAGATGTCTACTATGTCCCTGGAATGAGG
Source organism: Pinus taeda (assembly GCA_000404065.3). Lineage (NCBI taxonomy): Eukaryota > Viridiplantae > Streptophyta > Pinopsida > Pinales > Pinaceae > Pinus > Pinus taeda. Next base: position 62,876 of record APFE030319525.1, read on the forward strand.
TGTAACCTCTTGAGTATTGGACAACTTGTTCATCAGGGGTATAATGTTTTCTTTAAGAATGATGTATGGACCATTATGGATATAGAACCCAACAAAAGATGTATTGCTGAAGTAAAGATGACAAGGAACACGATGTTCCCTCTTAGAATAAGAGCAGATCTAAAAAACAAAGAAGTAATTGTAGGAGTTACCCAAGAGGCTTTCCAAAGTGTGCCAAAGGATGAAAATTGGTTGTGGCACTTGATATTTGGACATATCAACTTTGGAGGTCTTAATTTGTTGAGCAGAAAAGGAATGGTAAGAGGATTACCATTGATAGAGAAACTAGACAGCCTTTGTGAAGGTTGCATATTGGGGAAACAACACAGGGAAAGTTTTCCATCAGGGAAAAGCATAAGGGCAAAGGCACCCTTAGAGATTGTCCACTCAGATGTATGTGGACCGATGAAAACTCCATCACTAGCAGGCACCCAATATTTTCTAACATTCATTGATGATTTCACCAGAAAGACTTGGGTTTATTTTCTCAAGAACAAAAGCGAAGTGTTTGAAAAATTCCGAAATTTCAAAGCACTTGTGGAAAATCAAAGCGGGCTACATATCAAAGTTTTGAGAACTGACAGAGGAGGTGAGTATATCTCCAAGGAATTCCTAGGGTTTTGTAGAGAAAATGGAATACACAAGCAATTCACAGCTAGGTACACCCCACAGCAAAATGGAGTTGCTGAAAGGAAGAACATGACCATCATGGATATGGCGAGGAGCATGTTGAAGGCAAAGCATTTGCCAAATGATTATTGGGCTAAAGCTGTAAATTGTGCAGCGTATATTTAGAACAGGTGTCCTACAAAAGCAGTGATGAATAGAGTGTTGGAAGAAGCATGGAGTGGGAGAAAGCATGGAGTCACCCACATGAAAGTTTTTGGATGTGTGGCTTATGCACACATTCCAGATCAGCTAAGGAGGAAGTTGGACAACAAAGGGGAGAAATGTATTTTCATTGGATACAGTGAGAATCCAAAGCATACAGGTTGTATATCGCATCTACCAAGAAATTTTTTGTCAGCAGAGATGTTCAGTTTATTGAGGAGGAAGCTTGGGATGGAAGCATAGAGAAAACAATGAATGTTAAAAATTGTTTGTCTCATGATGAAGATGATTAGGAGATGGCTGAAACACATCCCCAAATAGCAGCGCCAACACAAGGACAGCAAGGAACACCCTTGAGGAGAAATGAAAGTGCTTCTCCAAGCACACCACAAAGTGGAAATTCAAGTGCATCTTCAAGCACTTGCACATGGAGTGAAAGAGATAAGAAATTTAGAAACTTAAGTGACATTTATGATGAAAGAATGAATTCCTTATTTGCCTTGTATTGTCATGTTGATGACCCTATTCATTTCGAAGAGGCAATTAAAGATAAGAAATGGATAGAAGCTATGGATGAGGAAATGAATGCCATAGAGAGAAACAAAACATGGGAGTTGGTTGAGTTACCAAAAGGTAAAGAAGTCATTGGATTCAAATGGGTCTATAAGACCAAGTGCAATGCTGAAGGCAAGATAGAAAGGCACAAGGCAAGGTTGGTTGTCAAGGGATACAAGCAGCAGTATGGGAGAGATTATGAGGAAACTTTCGCACCGGTTGCAAGAATGGAAACCGTGAGAGCAGTGCTGTCCATAGCAGCACAAAACAAGTGGAAAGTTTACCAAATGGACGTGAAGTCAGCATTCCTAAATGGAGTTTTAAATGAGGAGGTCTATATTGAACAACCTCTAGGCTATGAGAAGAAAGGCCAAGAACACCACAAAGTATGCAGATTAAAGAAAGCTCTTTATGGGCTGAAACAAGCGCCAAGAGCGTGGTACAGTAGGATAGATTTCTATCTACTGGAAAATGAGTTTGACAAATGTGAGGGAGAACCCACCGTCTACATCAAAGAAAAGGCTGGTAAGATTTTAATTGTTGTGTTATATGTTGATGATGTGATTTTTATAGGTAATGATGACTACCTCATCAAAAATTTCAAATTAGTCATGAAAGAAGAATTTGAAATGACTGACATGGGTTTGCTGAGATACTTCTTAGGAATAGAAGTAGATCAAAATGAAAATGGAATTTTTAACTCTCAAGCGAGATATGTAAATGAAGTATTGGGTAGATTTAATATGCAAGAGTGCAAGGCAGCGATCACTCCCATGGTAATGGGATTAAAACTCAACAAGGAGGACAGCAGCAAGGATTTTGATCCTAGCTTATATAAGAGCATAGTTGGCAGCCTCATGTATTTAGCAACAACTAGGCCAGATATAATGTTTGCTGTTAGTTTAATTTCCAGATTCATGGAGAGGCCAAAGGAACCACATTGGCAAGCAACGAAAAGAATTCTGAGGTATGTCAAAGGTACTAAAATGCTTGGAATTTTATATACTGTTTCAGAATGTTCATATTTAGTTGGCTACAGCGATAGTGATTGGGCTGGAAGTATAGATGACCGGAAAAGCACTTCTGGTTATGTTTTTCACATGGGTTCAGGAGCCATTTCATGGGATTCTAAAAAGCAGTCCATATTAGCATTGTCTATAGCAGAGGCTGAATATGTGGCAGCTACAGCAGCAGCATGCCCAGCAGTGTGGATGAGAAGAATGTTGAGGAGCTTAGGCCGAGAGAAAGCAAAAGAAACAGTGATTTTTTGTGACAATAGCTCAGCTATTGCATTATCAAAGAATTCAGTGTTTCATAAGAGAATGAAACACATCGACACAAGGTTTCATTATATCAGAGAATTGGTAAGTAATGGAGAAATCATTTTACAACATTGCAGGACTCAGGAACAGGTAGCAGATATTCTGACAAAGCCACTGGACCAGAAAAGCTTTGAATTTTTGAGGAAGTGTTTGGGTATGATTGAATGCCCAATAGTTGAAATTAAAGGGGAGTGTTGGAAAGATAATTCCAACTGCCGTGCAGGTACAACAATGAAAACCCAGTCCAATTCATTTCAGCAGATCGCGTCGGCAGATCCCATCGGCACAGGTGGGAAGTGGCAGCGACACAAAACTTCGCCGATGAGCATTCGCTAGTATCGCATCGGTAAAATGGGAGTGGAAGACTTATAAAAGTTTTCTTTTATGTTTGCGATGAGCGATCGCCGCTATCGCTATCGGCGATAACCAAACTAGCAGACTTTACCATGAGATAAGTTGCGACCCGATAACCCGGATCCGACAGGTATTTAACATTTTTCTTAAAGATATTTCAGTTTCGTCAGCGGGTTTTTTTTTGTGCTTTTATGTATTTTAGGCACATGTTATAATATATATGATCAGAGGCATTGGCCCATATTGCGATCAGCATATCGCAATCGGGGAAACCAAGGGTGCACATTTTTTTATATATGCTTGTTATGCGATGAAGCCTGGACTCGATGGGTTCCCAAAGCCAAATTGAATACTGGTTGAAGTCCAGGCCTGCAAAATGAATTCAACGTGAAGTAAAAGTTACATTACCGCCAATTTTGTCAGTAAAACCGTAAATGCAAATTTACTGAGGGTTGGTAAGTTTTGGTGAAGTTTTTATTTTTATCATTTTTATTTCAGCGGGAGTATGGGCACAAGTAAAAGCCAGTAAAATCATTTAATTTTATTGTTTTTTTTTACGGAAGCATGGCAAGAGAAAACGGATGTAAGTAATTTCCTTTTGGTAGTCATATATATATGTAAATTTTTTTGGTTGTTGTAGTAATTTAAAAGGAAGGCACAACAGTGCGTATGAGATGTTTTGAATATGCAAAAGGATGCACGCAGCAGCGTGAGAAATATCTGTATGTAATTTTTCACACAGAAGTGAAGAGTTAGTGGTGAATCCCTCTCCGAGAGAGGCAGATTATAATCTGTAACAACAATTTTTTTTATGAATAGAAATCCTTGGTGTGTGAAAACTCTGTCCGCTGCTCAGAATTTTTTTTGTTTCTGCTGTGTTAAAAATCCTGTGGCAAAACAGAGCATTGTCTCTGTGTACAGTTAATATGTGTTTTTGGGATTTTAACAGAAAAATTCCCCAAAATGCGGTGCTACCGATGTATGGCCCTACGGTTGATATTTGGCGACAATATGAAATTCCCTGTGAGCGGCTTCGTTAGTAACTCAATCTAGTTTCAATTCCATAAAAGAAGAACCGCAAAATCTTTAAACTCAAGTTTGAACACTGATAACTCTGTTGACTAGCAGTGATAGGAATGGATATTCTGATCTAAGCCTTCCTTGGAATCAATCAACATCTTTGGCCTCCTTAGCTACAGGTAGATCTCGGCCTCCTGAGAAGATTAGCCTCTTTATCTTGCACAAGAAGGGTAAATTCCGACAAAGTTAGGGTGATTAATGGAGAATCACCGAAGACTAGTTTTTCTTGATCTTCGATCTGAAATAAAAATACCTTAACACTGGCACGATGCACAACTCTATTACCACTATAAGATCCCAAACAACTAAATAATCAATAGATCTAGAACATTTAAGTGTTGTAACTGAAAAGCTAAAATGCCAAAACATAGAACGCTAAATAATCAATATATCTATAACATTTAAGTGTTCTAATTGAAAACCTAAGATGCCAAAACATAGAACACATGAGATTTGAAAATTGTGGTCCAACCCTTATTTATATTATTAACTGAAGAAAATAGTACATGCCCATACAATAAATCAGAGTCCCTACATGCTAGACTGCTCATTAAAGGGAAAACAAAAAAGATGAAGCATAATCATGGACCTCGATCGATCTACCAGACAAATCATACCCATGGGGTTTTCATCCTTAGGAACAAATTGGAACTAGCCATGCCAAGTTCTCAAGAAAAGCACAATAATATAGATAAATTCAGTATGATTCAAAGACATAGCTCCTATCCCATTTAATAGGCTTGATGGACTATCTAGAAATCTTATTTCATTATTTTCCCTTAAAAGATAAAGTCAAATACCATGCAGAGATATTATGGGAAAATATTATGTAAACATTATGTCCATTTTGACCATATCAATAAAAGGGAATATTACAATTCATGAAAGAATCCTATATGCAGTGGCATATGAATTTGACACTTCCGAATTCATATGATATTTTTAATATAATTTCTTTTAAACATAACACTAGAATTTTTTCTGGATAGTTTCAAAGGATCTAAATAAAAAATCAATAACATAAATTATGCGCAATGAAAATATTTCAAAAAATATAATTTTAATCTAATTTCTTTTAAACATAACACTTGATTTTTTTTTTGGATAGTTTCAAAGGGGCTAAATAAAAAATCAATAACATAAAATATACGCAAGTAAAAAATATCACTATCTTTGCTTACATGTCCTCTTCAAAAGGGTACTCTTTGTTTTTAACGTTATTTAAAGAGTTGAAAAAATTATTACATAAACAGGGGTCTCCAAAATGCAATTAAAATATTACTTCACCAACTTCGAAAAATAATAAAAAATATTAATTTTGCATAAAAAAGTAAATTTTTTTTTGCTCTCTCTCTCACAATATTATATATATATATAAATATATATATTATATTGAGACACACATGAGGCGCGTATTAAGTTTTGTTAAAATTTGTAAGGACATATATTGCATTTTATGGAAGATTAAGAGATTATACAACACTAAAGCTTTTTGCAAAACTTAACCACATATTGTCTTTTTTACTTTGAATAGAAATTCATAATTCTTATATGAATTTTGAAGGGCATAATTCGATAAAAGAGGGAAAACCTAAAATTAGATCGCCACAATTGGCTCAAAAGTGTAACCCATATTCATGCTTTCACCGTGATGAAAGACATAGAATATCTGTTGAGTTAGGCAAGGATCACATGATTATATCTCCTGTAATCCTTCTTCACATTGGAATGGTGAGGTGCAATTGTCATATAAATTATCTCTAGTTCTCCTAGAAATATGTTGCTTGGGTTGGGGTCATTTGTATACTCTCAAAGAGATTAAGATTGAAACCAATTACTTCTCTTATGACCATGTTATTCATGATGGTGGTTATGGTATTGTCTACCATGGTCAATTTATGGATGGTACTTCTTTGGTTGTAAAGAACCTGCTAAACAATAGGTAGTGCATGTAATTTCTATTAAATTTGAAACCCTTTTGAACAAACATTAAAATGGTATTATATAATGTTCCACTTTGTTATTGTTGTTACACTAAAATGAATCTGAAGGAGTTGGTTCATATCACGATTCTATGAATTGAGAAAAAATATTTTCCATTATACCAACCTAATTATATTTGGTATAGAAGCAACTTCCTTAATGCAATATTGAGCTATAGATATACAAAATATAGTAAACATGAAACATCTCCTAGTGTGTCTCATAACAAAACCCACTTTCAAGTAACAATCAATGTTTCTTTGAATGCTATTAATAGTTAGAATTTTATACATGGGTGAAGCTAAGAAGGAGTTCAGAGTTGAGCTTGAAGCTATTGGAAGATTTAATCACAAATGTTTGGTACAGTGATCCAGATAGGATGATAATATCAATTTTCATCCATATTTATCCTTTCAAAGTGGAAAAAGTGGGATACTAAGTTCATAGGAATATTTTCACCCATAGGACCCAGTTTGGAAAATTGTTTCTTTAATGCAACAACTCCTAAGAGAATTTTGAGGCATCAAATGACATTTCCAGGGTTAAAAATTTGTTAACTTAATGCAACACCCTCTTTTCATAATCTACACATAGATATATTTACATCGACACAATAATTGCCTTAACTAGGGTTCGTATGCAAAAGTTATACCACTTAGAGGTTCACCTTCCTGTTTTGGTCACCATAATTCAAGAGAATGTCACACCAACCCCCATTATTTATGGCAAAGTGGCTAGTCACATGACTATGATGAGGAAGACTCTAGAAGAGTCTATATTGTAACTTTGGTTAAGAGTTGAGATAGTCAAACCTAACCACTAGTAAGCTATCAAGCTATGTTATAACTGGGCCACTAGGAGTTAAAGGGGTTCCATTATTTTCGAGTGATTTGTTCCTAAGATGAGAAAAATGAACCAAGAATGATAGGAGATGGAGCACACAAAGAATATTTTTCCACTACAATAGCCCACAGGCCATAGGCTATACTACTTTGTACTCGCAACCATTTTCCATTCGGGGAAAGAGAGTAGAGAAACCTCCCCTAAAGTTGGATTTTCTCTTGAAAGGGTTTCTCAGGTTATATGTTGAGTCAAATCATGTTTTTTGACTTTTTATTTCATTGTTCTCTATTTTCTACATAAGTTTAATTCCCATGCATAGGAAATTAACTTTAATATACTGATCCAAAAATATAAAGGAAAGAAAACCCTAATAGTGTATATTCTGTATTTTAAAATATAGTTTATCATATCTATTGTGACGAACTATATAGTGGATCCAAAACAATTTACAGATCATGCAATTACATGGTTATTGTGCTGAAGGCACACATAAATATTGATTAAGGCCCTGAAAAATTCTTCTTGATATTGATAATGAAAATTGAAACATATTATATTTTGGGTTGACAAGAAAACCCATTTTCAAGTAAAAATAACAATTGTTGTTTCTTTGAATGTTATTGATAATAAAAATGCTACATAGGGTTTAGGTTGAAAAGGATTTTATATTTAAGGTTGAAGCTAATGGAAGATTCACATAAATGTTTTTGGTGTGATTGTGTGGTTACTATGTTGAATGTGCACACATATATCGTTTAAGGCCCTAACAAATTCTTCTTGATCTTGGGTATGAAAGAGAAAAATGCCCACCATGAATGTGACTCCAAAAATGAAGAAATGTGATCTTTAGTTTGGTTATGGATTTGGGGATCTATCTTGATTCTGTCTTTGAAAAATGAAGAAGACCCATATATGTCATTCCTAAAAGATTAAAATTACTTTGTGATTTTAACTTATGTGAAAAAAATTATTTATGTTCTTTTCTTCTTTCCCTTTCTATTTATGGTTTTCTTTGACCAACCACTCAAACACAAATATAGAAAGAAATCATACGAAACTTTAAAGGAATAGTGAGAAGGTAGGTTGTTCATATTGTAATCGTGTAAGTATGAATGGGCTGAATAAGTTTTATATAGAATCATAAAGTAGAGGAACTAAAAAAAATTGAAAATGTTATTTGTTGTATCTCTTTTTTCATGTATTTTAGCCACTTGTTTCAGTTGATCAATCTCATGTATCCCTCTAAATTGTTTATTCACCAAAAAAATAGTTGTATAGCTACTAAATCACTCTCTAAATTATATATATGTGATGTCAAAGGAAGATAAGGCTTCCCTTGAACTCTGTAAATGTGTTTCTCTGTTCCTCTAGCTAAGTAATTCAACTCTTGAAACAATGAGATGGTGTGGGATACAGTGAAGTGGTGACACAATGAGTGGTGTGATGAAGTAATGAGACAATGATCTAACATAGTTTTGAATGTTTGAGGATTCTTAATACAATATATATTTCAAGAAACCCTAGGATACATAGGATAATACAATGTTTTCAAGATATACATGTCAAAAGGACTTAAGATACTTGTATATTATTTATGATGTATATACACATCAACATTGTAATTGAAAACTTAGATTAACTCAACTTTGTAATGGAAAATTTGGATCGAAAAATGTGAAGCATGATTTAAGACCCTAAATTTGATTCTCTAATGACTTGTGAGATGATATATTTAATTTCATTATATAAACAAAAAGTATTGTTGTTTTATGTAAAACATTGGTGAATACAAAAAGCGATTATGGTCAAATTGCAAACTAATATGTCTTCAATGATCAATCGATCACTATAGTCCACACATAGCTCTGAGTAGGGACTAAAGTAAAAACACTTTCTCATTAATATTTTTATTACAAATATTTGCACGACGTCATATTTTAATATGATAAAAAGTAAAATATAGAAAATTAAACGTAAATTAATTGAAGGTTAAATCCCTTCGCTCAAAATAATTAAAAGACAAAAGAAAAGTAAACCAATTAATTAAAAGATCGAATCCTTTCACTCTAAATCCTTTTTTGGTGGTCTTACATGTTTTGAAAATTGTGGGGGCAATGGGAAGGTTTAAGGGTTCTTAGTTTTGTTTTCCTATTTTTATATAAGATTACTATTCCAACATGAGAAGAGGCTGATTTGAAATATTTCTATTATACATCACATTTTTTAACAATATTAGAATCACATAAATTTAGGGGTAAACATACATCTATAAGCTATCCTTTACCATGGACCATGGACCGTTATAAATTGATAACATCTCGCCATCTAAAAAATCCTCGCCTATCTCAGAATTTGCCCTACACCAAAATTTAAATATAAACTTTTGCATTGGGAAGAAACTCATTTTAAATTTAAATATTAAATTTTTGAAATAATGGAAAATAATATTAAAATCCATCCTTTTCAATCTTGGGCCCCATGAGACTCCTTTGCACCTTAACATAAAAATATTGAAAAATAAAAGATGTATAAGACTCTATGAGATAGCTCCCCAAGAAAATGCATTAGCAAAGAGTTACTTTCTTCTAGATGATTCTTTATCTTTTCATTTAGTTGTTGGATATGTTGCACATACTCATCATCACTAATTCTTCCTTCTTAGAGAATTTATTAAATTTATAATTATTAATTGTAAAGGTAATAATTTGAGTTGTTGTGTGTAAACTCAACCTAAAGTAGCATACTGTGCCATTTTTTTGATATTTTTAGCTTGACATCATAAGATCTTCCCAAGGGTCGATGTTATCAATGTTTGTTTGATCATGACCAAGTCAATAGTCATTGAATTGAATTAGAATTTACTGGTTTTTATATTTTCCATATGGATTTCCAAAAGTAGAAAAGAGATTTTGTATTCCAATTAAATGTAATGTTGGTTGGTCTAGAATATATATATACACTCCTTAGAGGTATATTTTTACTTAATTTGTATCCCAATTGAATGTAATGCTCCTTAGAGGTATATTTGTCTATTCGTCTCCTTATATTTTTTACTTACTTTTTATTTGGGTTTTTGTTTATTTGTTCCACGTATTTGAAACCCTTGTTCCATTTCTCTTTTTAAGGTACCAAGAGGTTTTGGAACAACTATTTATTCATGTGCTTTGACTCTAAATGATGATAGGTAAGTTTTGTTTCTCCTTCTCCTTACTGTATGTGCTCTTCCAGTTTGAGGGAATAAAAATCCATTTTTTATTTCCATGATATTTGATTTGATGTTCTGTATGAAAAGGAAAATAGAGGAATGTTGCTCAAAATAACTACATAAAGTAGTATGATTAAACTCTTTAGTGAATTATTCGAGGCGACACTAGATAGGAGCACATTGTCATGTTTATGATCTATATAGAGCAACATGTATTGATGGATGTGACCCTCCTGAGTAAGGGTTCAATCTAATCAAGATCACTGAGCAATGCTCTTTCCTCTTGTTTGAGCTCCTAGGGAGGGAAATGTAGTTGGTGGGCTCTTGGGATGAGATACCTCTGACTGGTAGGGTGTATAAAAATCTAGGATATCCCCTAGTAAGAGTATGCCCCAGTTAGTTTCCTTCCCACTTTGTGGGATAAATTCCCATTTGTCCAATGGGATGAGGGACTTTGGATAATGTGTGATCCCTACCCCTTGCAGTATGTGGATCTCACCCAAGATGGTCAATGTAGGTGTTTTACCATCTAACTCTCAAGCGTGAAGATGGGAAAATCAAGGACAATAGGGTAGAGTGTGATCCTTACCTCTGGTAAGTTGATCTTGCCTATTATCAAGGACTTTGGGAAAGAGTGTGATCCTTACACATTGGGGTAGGTATGATCTTACCCATTATCTTTGGTTATAGGGTGGTAGTCAGATGCTCCCCTATATGAGAAGAATTAGGGTGCGAGTGTCCCATATGACCTTCCTCATCATCAATGGATTTCAGGTTGAGATGTGCTCCCTAATATGGTTCCAATTTGAGTAGGGATCCTTGATATTTTTCTAGATTGAGATACACTCTCCAATGTCATTTAGGGTGGTACATTGATTTCCCCTCCGTTTTCAAATTCTTGTTCTTTTATATTTGAGTGTTCAACATATGAGAAGAGACACAAAGACATGAAAAGGAAAGTAGGGGTGAGAAGATATGAGCAAGGTTGAGCAGATATGAGAAGGGATGAGCATATATGATTAGAGATGAGAAGAGATTGAAAAGATGACATTTGATGATGATGAGATACTTGTGATGAGACATATGTTGTAGTTAGTAATTTTTCCCTAGCTAAGAAGGAGTCTTCATTTTAGAAGCTCAACGATAAATTCCCTCCTTTGGACAATATTCCTCATCAAAGAAGAGCCCTTATAGCCCTTGGAATAATTTAATTTGGTGAAGGAAAAATATATTTTAATATGGAAACCCACTTGTGCACAAAAAGGACAGGTCGGCCTAAAAGGAGATTGGAAACCATTGGATGGTTATAATTAAAATTCATGTGGCCCTCATTTGAAGATCATGATCAAGAATTCTCTTCTCCTCTCTTCTTTGGTTTGGCTCACATAAGTTTAAAGTTGGTTCATAGATATTGGTTCGTAAAGGTCTGAAATTGTAGGGTTCGAATCTCACATGTGTGATTAGGGTTTTTGGTTCATAGCCGCAGTGATGTCACAAGATATTTTCGGCTACAGTTTCACACATGCAGGTCTCTACATGCGGCTGGAATGTTTGAGCCACATGCACATCTCTGTGTGTGTAGATGGAAACTAGGGTTTCATTTGACAGTTGACTGCAGATGTTGACAGATGACCGCAAGCTTCTTAATCAGGGTTTTGATAATTAATATTGTTGGGTTTATCTCTTGATGTTGTTTATTTGATTTTGATATATAGTTTTGTGGTTAAATATATGGATCATTGTACTCTATCATTGTTGAACACTTAATGATAATCTAATAACAGGAAGAGTTTGAAAGGGTTTTCCCCCTTGTGGGGTTTTCCCTTGGTCTCTGCCCAATGCTGGTGTCTCTATGTGTGAAAGATTTTCTTCTATTGCTGCATTATGTTCTGTTGCATTATTGATGATATTTTTCTTTCTACATAATTGCATATGATATAATGATGTTACAATGTTGTGGGGTGAATTAGATAAATAAAATGGTGAAATGCAATTATCTAAAGCAAAGCAAAATATTGCCCTAAGAAAAATTAACACAGTAATGAGTGTCAGTGCTCATTCTCGACATGACTACTCACAACTAAGGAACTTCAAGGTTATGTTGAAGTTTTGTTCCTCTATACTAGAACAAATCATTTTGAAATCCATGATACAACATGAAGGGTATCACGTTTTTTTGGTATTCTTAGTCATTACTCTCCATGAACATGGCATCGAGAACACTTTTATCATATCCTTCTCATTTTTAGGCATAGGGGTTATTTTCTATTTTAATATTTTATTCTCATTAGTGCTAACTTACATATCCTTGGCATTCAAAACTCTAGAAAATGGAAGCTGAGTGTCTACACTTGAAATTTGAGTAAACCTATAAGGAGATAATCCAAACATACAATTAAAAAAGTAGTTTTCTTCTTTTCCCTCCAAAATTCATCTCCCTTCTTTTATTGTTTTAACTATTATTTTATTTATTGTCCTTAGGAAGTTACTTTTAGGCTGAAATTTCCTTTAATGCACGTTTCCAAGTATATTTCTGCATCTAGCTCTTCCTACAAAACTTTATGAGGATATGAATCCACTTTCTAATGAAGATCTTCCTTTCTAAAGATGTCCATACATATTTCTTTCATACAACCATCTAGATAACTTCCTTTCGAACAAACTACTTCATCCTTTGAAGATAAGGTGTAAGATGAGAAATGCTCCAATTATAGCTTCATGCTCAACTTGAATATCTTCATACCTTCAAGCTTATTTGATACTTGCTTTCATAAAGTTCAAGTGGAATATACTCCTTCCATGTCACAAATATTATTCCATCTATTTAACAATCTTCTTATGTCGATGGTTCTATTACTGTAGAGGATACTTATGATCCTTAAATGACTGCTTCAAGAGCAACATGATCCAATGTCGTTGTCTCACGAACTATGAAGTGCTAGATGATCCATATCCCTATATCCTTGCTTTGCTAGATGGCTACTTCCAATAAAATGCAACTGACTATGTAGACTCGAAATTCTTTGGATGTTATATGCTTCTTTATATGATTCCATAATTTGTAAAATCCAATACTCTTCTACAAATGTTACTCTAATTTCCATCTTATAATAAAAGAGAAAACAAGCTGGTAGTAGACTTGGTAGAGGTGGAGTTCTTCAATAATAGAGGTCCTTATGACCTTCATTCTTCGACTTCTTTTCAGGTTTTTCATTTTCTTCAGCAATATGAGCTCCACTTCTTTCATTCCTCTTATTATTCTTCATGTTTTTAGGATCGTTGGGAAAATCCCATTTGAAGTGCCCATATTCATTACATCCAAAGCATTGTACTTTGGACATGTATTGTCTTCCACATGATTGATTGTGGTTGTTATTGTTGTACTTTCGATGAGGTTCAAATCTCCCAAACTTCCATTCTTCTTCTTTAACCTAACAGCAAATGCTTGAGACATTTCATTATTGGATTCAATGTCATAATTGGCCTTTAAATTCTATCTTATAGAATAAATAAATCCCAAAAATCATCAAAGTTTGGAGTGTCCTTTCTTGAATAAATGCTTGCCACAAAACTACTCTAGTCTGAACGTAAAGTATTGAGTACGCAAGAAGTTAATTCATAATTATAAATAACTTCTCAAATAACTTATAGTTGATCCTTAAATTGTGAGATATTTATAATATATGAGGCCAAGTATCCATCCTTTTATAACCTTGTTTTGCAGAGTCAATTCCTCAAAGATATTTTAGGATATGTCAAACTAAAAGAACTTGATTTTACTAGCTTGTCATAGATTGCTTTCGATATGCTCAAATCTGAAACAAAGGGGATGAGATGTTCCTTGATCGCCTCAATGAGAATCCTTTGAGCCATAAATTCTCATTTATTGTACTTTGAAAATTATAGAGTCTTTTACTTCTATTTTTTTGTAACTTATCCTAGAACATGGTCCATGACTTCATTTTCTAAGAGAACCAAATGAATTCTCTACTTCCATGCTGGAATGTTTTCAGATCCATTGAGCTTATTTCCTTACAAAATGAATTCATTTGATTTTAGGATTGAGACATAGAGAGTAATATTTTAATTTTCAAAATAGTGTCATGCTTGATGATAATGTCTTCAAATATCTTGATGCTCCCAATGATTTCAACAAACTTCAAATATATCCTAGAATAATGACTTCTAGGATGACTGATACAATAATAACTTCAATTTGCTCCAAAGATGAATTTAGATGCTTCCAATAATGTAGATGATGTTTCAAAACTATTCATGCTTCTTGAGTGATTACTTCAATAGATATTCCTTCCAAAACGGGTGATGATCAGAGAGATTTTAAGAGAGAGAGATGATCTTCTTCAAAATGATGATGAGTAACTCATAACCTTCACTGATAGAGAGAGAGATGCATAGTTGATGTAGTAATATTCCTTTGAGTTTTATTCCTTATTCAATTCCTTATGTCTTTAGAAAATTATGTCCTTCAAAGTAGCTTGGATGATTTTCTTCCACTTATTCCAACAAGAGTGAGCTTCAAGTTTCCTTCTCTTCACTAAAGCTTGGTACCATGTTGAGAAATCATTAGGGAAACTAATTAGGGTTGATTTCTCTTTACTTGATAATTACTTGTGAATATATGTTGACTTATTATTAATTTTATTATTCTATTTTCATAAAAAAATTACCAAAACCACAAACCATGAAGATCACAAAAAGACATTGAACACAAGAATTAGGCTGCAAGCCAATGCAAAACCCCACAAGGGGGAAAACCTAGTGAAATATTCTCTTCTTATAGAATCATATCAAAGTGAGAAATACAAGAACCAAAATCCATGACCAAGACCCACAATATATCAAAGTCAACCCTCGTTCCAAACTTTTCCAACAAGTCAAAGTCAACTCAAGTCATCGATAGTGAAAGTTTTTCAATCTGGTCAAAATTTTGATTTTTCACCCCTACAATAGATCTTTGGCCCTGCAACACTTATGAAATATTTATGCCCCAGTATTAGACATGTATCTTCACATGTGTGGCATAAACTAGGGAAGAAAGTTTTCACTTGTGAGAAAATTCTTCCTCCTTTGAACCTCACTCTCTCTCTTTTGACTTTAGCTATTTTCCTTGACTTATTCATTGGTTTTCTCTCTCTTCTTGGCACAAAAATCAAAATTTATTTGTGGTATTAAAATGAGGTAAAGTACACTATATATGCACATCTAGGAGGTTGAATGGCCTACTTGTCCGAGCAGATCCGACATGGCCTTGTGGGGACACATTGACAATTTTGACTCAAATAATTTTTTTATTTATTTTTATTCTTTCGAAAGTCCAAATGATACTTTAATCTAGTACATTAAATTGAATCATGAAAAATATTATTTTGACTCAATAAACCCTATAAGAATGAAGAATATGCTTGACCTAAATAACAATTTAACTCCAGCATGAAACCCATGCTTGAAAAATAATTTTTTTTTTCTTCTTTTCTTTTTACATGAAATATATAATGAGATAAGTACAATGATAATTATGATGACCGAACTTAGTTACATTTTCCAACACAATGCATGAGACATTGTACAACATCAATCAAATCACTTTCATGTACAACCCTACACCATCATAAAGGTAAGCCAACGATAGGTATGTTGGATTGTCATTTACTTGTAAGATTTGGATTTAAAGGATGATATGACCTTTTCTGTTACACATGAGGAGAATTGAATTTATAATTAAGTTGGGGGGATGAGTGTATCATATCCATGGTACAATATACTATGACTATACCTAAATTCGGTAATTACCATTTGGATGACACACAATACACTTTATCCTAATTTAATAATTACTCATTATCACTATCGCTCCTGCTGTCACTTCTAAAAATCAATACAACTACTGGAAATCATTTTTGGTAGCTATCACTCATGATTTAAGTCCGATTTTAATTAAAAAGGGGTAGCTTAAGTATTTTCTATCTATTTCCAAATTCTATTCGAATGATACTATCTACCCTAGAAAGTGTTTGTACGTACCAAGTGTGACATTGTAATGATATTTGAGTAGTAAAAATCCTTGAAGTGACCATGCGAAGAGCGATAATATGTCATGAAAATGACTCGATTGATGCACTGCTATAACATGCTAAAGTTTAGAAATATTTCAGAAGTAGGGTGCTTAGTTTACATTGTGACGATGCAGGGTTTCATAGAAAAAATTACCTTATAATTTTCACAGGATTTGCAAGATCAACATTTCAGAGGTCATATGATTCATAACTATTGTTACAACGAACATAATCTCCTGGGAAACAGGGTTACCTCATATAGGGACCCATTGCTTTTCAAGTAAAATAGAAATCTCGACAGTCAGGGCAACATTTTTATAGCCAGGAGAGGAAGTAAGGAGGAATAGGAGAGGTATTTATTTAATGACCATTCCTCATCACTAGGATGATGTGGGTTTATTTATTCAAAAGTTCATTACTTGTGAAGGAAGTTTTGGAGCGATATTCAATTATTATTTCCAGTTACTGACACATCTTTGTAATAGATAGTTGATAAAGTTTCCCTATTACTTGTTGAAGTCTTCACAACATATGGTATAGGTGGTGCATGTGGAAAAGAATCCAAAGGATTTCTTGGCCAACCATTCACTCATTAAGTTGATCATAATTTGTTCATTCTAATATTAGGGAAGCACATGGAACGATTTAGTAGTAGGGAAGAAATTTTTGAGAAATTGAATACTCTACAAACAGGGGTGAAAAAGAGGTAATTAAAAAAGTTGTTGGGTGGAAATAATCCTAAGAAAAGAGTGTGGATAACTATTACACCATTGACCATTCGAATACCAAAGGAGTGTCCTATCACAACAAAATCAAAGGAGGCTAAGAGATAATACACTGAAGAGGAAGAAAAAGAATTTGCGAAAGAGCCATTGAAGAATGTTGCTAGGTCCGATCTTCATTAATTATATTTGAGTCATAATGAAATGTATTAATAAAGATAAAGAAGAAATTATTATTATTATAACTTATTAAAGCATGGGTTTCATTCTTGGGTCACCAAATTATAGGTCAAAGTCCCCATTGAGGACTTCTAAGTTTTGTCTTGAGTCATTAGAGTTATTGTCCATTTTATGAGACCCTTCTTGGGATATTGAATCATGTAAAAATATTTTTATTGAGTAAAATAATTCATTTGTCATCTCCACACCAAGTCAACCCTTACCTGATCAAGTCAGGCTACATCAGGGTAATTAGAATTCCAGAAGAGGATATAAATATAGTGCAGTTCAATTCATTCGAAGACCCACTCACAAGTTTGATGTCCAAGAGAAGGAAGTAGAGGACTGCGAAAGTGCAAAATATATAAAAGGAGATTTGATGGAGAAGGAAATCAACGTTTTTGGCTTGTCTCTCTCTCTCTCATTCAGAAAAAAGTTACTAGACTACTACTGGGGTCGAAGATGTACTACTGGAGAGGTCAAATTTTTATTTTGAAGAAGTCGAATTTTTTGTTGTTGCTGCTAAATTGAAATTTTTACTGTTGCTACTAGGTCAAAGTATTTCTACTACAATGTCAAATTTCTAGGTTGAAATTGTTGTGGGAAGGTTATCATCTATAGAAGAAGGGAAGGGTTGACTTGGTGTTTGGAGAAAGTATATGTCTAGGTCAAGATTCTTGGTTCATCTTGTGAAACTACTGAAGGAAGAGTTGTTGACTAGGTTTTCCCTTAGATAGGGTTTTCCCCCTGGATTTCCACCTACATATGGTGTCTTTGATATTCTTCTTATGATTTTGGTAATTGATTGATGAACTAAGATAAAGTAATAACACGAAAAATTTAATATATGAATATAAGAATATCACAAGTAATTATCAACATAAAGATTTTCCTTTCTGATTTTCCAACATGGTATCAATGCTAAGGTGAAGAAGAAGGAAAAAGGCATCCTGAATATCTATTGAAAGGAGTTTTAAGAAGTTTGAATAAGGGTCATCAAGGAAAAGGATCATACAAGGAGTCAAGCCTACTATCTTAAAGAACCATGTCTAACTCATTGAAGGGAGAAAACAAATTAGAAGGAGAATCCAATTATAGTGCATGGGAAAAGAGGATAAATCTAATCCTTGATACGAATAAAGTCTTGGATCTATTCAAAGGAAAAGCAAAGAAGCCTACAAATGAATCAAGTGAAGCAATGAAAGCAAAGTTTAGAGAAACATAGATCTTGGCCATGAGCCTAATAGTGGATGGAATAAAGGATAACATCATCCCATATATATCCAACTTAGATTCCACTCAAGAGATTAGGAAGGATACTCCTACATTCTAAAATGCACGCAATCAAGAACAAGTCATAATATATTTAGTAATAAATAAGTATAGTGAAGAAGTGAAATATCGAATGCATATTCTGCTCATCAAAAGATTAAAGGAACCTTCAGGAAGTCCAAAGGTCCAAGGAAGAAGATAGACCTATCTAAGAATGAATGCTACAATTGTCACAAGATGGGTCACTATAGAAGTAATTTTCTTGAGAATCCAAGAAGAGATAGAGATCAAGCAAACATTGCCAATAAAGTTTCACCAAAGAAGAAAATATGGAAGGATCCAAAGTCAAAAACCTATTTTCTAGGGACTCTATCCCTTACATATCCTTATACTCTAAGTTTTAAATTGTTTTGCTTTATGCTTTGATTTTTGTTATTTATAGGTTTAATGTGCTTTGGAAATTTTTTTTTGAATTGTTTTGATACAGTTATAGGTATCGCTTGAGATTAGATTAAGAGGGAACCCTCACCAAATTTCCAAGATAAGTATCTTACTCGTGTTATCTTTTTATATTTGGTTTCCCTCCGTTATTTAGATGTGTTTGTATTAGATGCTAATGCGATTTCATTTCATATTTTCCTTGTTTAGGAAAGGCTTGCTAAATGCTCAAGGGCTATCGAGAAAGCCTCCCAAGTCTAAGCATGATAGAATTTATTTTGGAATTGATGTCATATAATATTTGTCTAACTCAAAGGCATGTATTAGACTACAATATTTTCTTTTTCATGATAAAGGTAAATTCATTCATTCTAATAATTCTACTTTACATTACTAACAAGTGTTATGACTAAGACCTTTGAATCATAAATATTCCTATTTGGGTGATAAATCATTAGATTGAATATACCCTCACTAAAATAATCATGTTTGTGGAACCCTAATAGGTTATCTATAAATCCCTAACCTAAGGGTATGTCGATGCTAATATGGAAAACCATAGTCTACTTAGGGTTATTGATGAAATCTAGAAAATACTATTGTTTTGATGTTTGGGGTTTTGATGGTAATGTCATGTTTGGAGTTTTAGTATTGTTGTGGAAACCCTAGTCCTTTATGGTTGGATGGTGATATATTCCTAAAAGTTGAGGTTTTCGTAAATTAGGGTTTATGAGAAAAACCCTTATATATCTAGAGTAAGCTCCTAAGAATGAAACCCTCGGTGTATGTTTGTTCGTCT
>APFE030319527.1:2780-41428 GCA_000404065.3 Pinus taeda
TATCCCGCTGGAGCTGAACAAAGTCTCTGAATGAGAGGGCTTCCCTGAACTCCTGCCCATAGGCTTGGTACTTTGCAAAATAATCGCCCATATGTCCGGGCTCTGCCTCCTGCTGGGCTACGACTCTCGTGTCTGCTCCTAAGAAAGTGGGCATGGTAGAGCGTGTAGGGGCATGTGAGGCCACCTGCTGCGCAGTATCACGCTGCTCCAGCAAATGGTGGGATGCGCCCGATCCCTCACCAACCTGAAAAACTCATGGGCTCTCATGCTGTCTAGCCTCTATTGCCGTGAATCTCTGCCCCATCACCTCAATTTGCCTTGATAGATCCTGTACTGATTTGAGGAGCATATCCGCAAATCTCTTCCCATCCTCGTCTTCCATCTGCTCTGCGTCCACTACTGGCTCTTTCTGTTCTACGTCCACCGCAGGCTCCTCCTGTTCTGCATCCACCACAGGAATACAGTCTCCCTCCCCATAGGTATTCTCCAACCTACGTCTAGTGTCTCTGTATCTCCTACCTCTGTAACAAATGTAGCGTTTTTCCCTCGGTGTCATAGATTGCTAGCTCCATAGGCTGAGCCAAATCTATGCTCTGATACCACTGTAATATCCCTTCCTAGGAATATTCCTCAAACCCCAGCAAAACCCCAACCAAAAAAACGCACAAGTGGTATAGTAGCTGAGAAACTCACAGAGATATAATAACAGTATTACAACAAACAATAATGCATACGTGAAATATAATAGATACTCAAGAAATGCAGCGAGAAATGCTAAGCCATTTTATTATATTGAGTAATGGAATGAGTACAGGAGGTGATCAGAAAGATGGCACCTCAACTTGCTCAAGGCAAGTGAAGAAATACACTCAGAATAGCAAAGAAATGGCTCCTCTCTGAACTGTGTCCAAGCTGCTAGAGAACTGTAGTGCTGCTGCTGCTGTTGGAATCAAATGAGGATTTGGGGTTGTTCCCCTCCTTAGAGAACGCTGAAACTCTGGAACTTGCCTCTACTCAACAAACCCAGAAAAACCCAGAAAGCTTTTCTAGAATGGCCAACCCCCGAAAATCACCCCCTTGGGGATCTGCGCAGTCCCTCAATGCTCTGTGCTACCATTGAAGAAGACCCTCTAGAAATCTGCCTGAAATCTGCCAAAATCCTCCAATATGCAAGGGTTGATCCCCTGCTTAGTTGCCCAACACAAATCCTCCTGCCAAACCCCAATTCGAAACTCTTGCCAGAAAGAACTGCGTCATCCCTCTCAAGACAGTGCAGTCATCCACAGTGCTCAATCCTCCTGCCAACTGCCAACGAAACTACTGCAAATATACTGATGGAACTACCTTGCTTGAGCAGGTACTCGAAGTCCCCCGGGGCTAAGGGTGAGATCTCCGAACGGAGACACTCAATGCACTAAACAGTGCTGCAGACTAGTTAAACAGCGAACGTGCTCATAAGTTGAAATGACTAGCTCAAATGCACATAACCGAATGATCCAAATGAGGGGGCTCCTCTCTCTTTTATAGACTTTGCCTTTCTCAATCCCAAGGCTCACCTCCTCCTGCGTGATTCCCCTCTTGCCACGTGTTTCTTCCTCTTGTGCAGCCCCTCCATGTGTCTGCGTGGGCTCCATTTCTGCGTCCCCCTTTGGCCCCCTTGGCTCCCCTTTAAGTCACAACGTTGTGCTACTAGGAAGTGACTTTTTATTCTAAAAGTGAGTTATGTCCTCCGTCTTCACTTTTTTTTTATTTACAAATAACTATGGAAGGAAAAAATTGAACAAAATCGAATATTCCAATTAGCCATGGCTAATTAGGAATATTACAATCTATCAATTTCACTGTTTTATGTTGGCTGTCGTATAATTTTCAAGGTCTGATACAATTGTTACAACAGTGTATTCAGGGCATAAACACACTTAAAATAAGCTTAAATTCATTAACAAGTCATTTAAGGCATTGAACATTAATCTTGCAGTTAAATTGATTGCATGTAAGTTATTTTTTGAGGACTGTTGGACAATTTCTAGATCTGATATGTTTGCGACAACGATTTATGCAATCATATAAACCAAATAAGAATCATCAAAATTGACTAAAGATCATCTAAAAATAACTCAAATTAATTAGCTATTCATTGGAGCTTATTTGACATTAATATTTAGGCACCTTGTAGGTTTTTTAGGGATTGAATCATTGATTTTCTGAGTTATTATAGATCTGATATACATCATTTTGAGGTCTAATCTGGGCATATTAAATATGATCTATAGTGTCTAAGCAGTCTTATAATCAAGTGAATATCATTGGAAGTAAATGCATTGATTTTCTAGATTATCTTTGGCATCTTGCATCACTCCTTGACTGCTGATATAAAATTGCAGAGTTTTGATACAAGGTTGCAACAATAATGAATCACATATAAGTCTCTAAAATTGGGTAAGGAATTTAGCAATTCATAATCATTCATGGTTGAAGTGATTTGGGCTTAATTTTAATTGGCATCTTTTACACTCTTGCATTCACACAAGTGCTCCAATCAAGTTGGTAAGTGTTTAATTGTCTAACTGCTCTAAGTGACATTGTGGATTAATGCTCTTAATTTCTCGTTGCCATTATTGTCATTGAGTGGATTCATTGCTCATTATTAAATTGGATATTTCTTGTGGATGTTATTCTGATCATAATTGTGGTAAGAGATTTAAATTTCTTTCTTGGCATATTGGTGATTTATATATTATAATCTTGGAGATTGTTAATTGTCTCAAGTAGCATTAATCTTGTCTTTGAGCAATTGTCTATATATATTATTGCCGCATTTCTCTAGCACTGTTAAGCTTGAACACTTTCTCTTGTGGTTGAGATTTTATTCATTTATTGTTAAGTACCTTATTGTTCTTAATTGAAAATTATTGTCATTAAGTACTTAACAAATTAAGTAATCTCACCTTAAAAACACTCCTCCATCTTGCATATCATTCCAAG
Organism: Pinus taeda; assembly: GCA_000404065.3. Classification (NCBI taxonomy): domain Eukaryota; kingdom Viridiplantae; phylum Streptophyta; class Pinopsida; order Pinales; family Pinaceae; genus Pinus; species Pinus taeda. The sequence goes on from APFE030319527.1 coordinate 5,766, forward strand.
ACTAGTCTTACATTTAATAATTTACCTCCAAGCATAAGCTTGGTTGATAGAAAGATAAGACCACTTTTCTCATCTAGCTTGAGGAGCCTAACACCTCTTTACTGGTTAAGATGGTGACCTTGCAGTCGTCAGAGCCATAGTCTCTATTGCACTGGAGGCATCAAGTGGTTAGTACGTAAGGGGAGGTATTGTTAATCAAGCCTTTGCTTGCTTCCCCTTGGCCTCTTTCTCACAACCTACTCTAGAGACTAGCTTCAAAATAGTTAAGAGGAAGGACACATCTAGAATAGACATATAATTAAAAACAATGAATATTCTTGCATCACACCTAGATTCCAAGATTTGCATAGTATATAAGGTAGATAAGCATTTAAGGAACAGTTGTTCATCTAGTCATTTGGTCCTTAATTGATATAAAAGAAAGTAAGTTGACTCCATAAGACACTAGTCTCACATCTAAATCTAATATAATCTATAAATTTGCTAAATCAACCAAGTGGCTAGGCCATTCAATCGTGTCTCCTGGACTCGTTGGTTGCCAATTTGTCTGCCATTTCCTCCTTTCATAGGGGCTATCCCCCATAGCCTGTTGTTGGGATACAACTAGAAAGGAGAGGTCAGGGATCAGGGTGACAACCCCCAACCTAAGTCGTTGTCGCATCGTGCTTATACACAGTTTGAGCAACAACAAGGTATACCAATGCTGATTATGAAACCCTAGTTAACTTAGGGTTGTTGATGTAGTCTAGAAATCCTGTGTAGTGTTTTGCTATTGCTATGATAGAAACCCTAGTTCTTTAGGGTTTGTTGTTAATGTCTTGGCTATATAAGGAATCCCTAGATTTTTAGGGTTTGGTATTCAAGAGTTTATAATAAAAACCATTGTAATAGTCATAGTAAGATCCTAGGAATGAAACCCTAGGTGTATATTCGTCCGATCAAAACCCTAGTCTGAATAAAATTGTTGTATATCTAACTTTGATGTATTAATGTTTGTGTCTTGGGTTTACTTAGTAGATAAGAATATTGATATAAGATGCTAGTGCATGAAATCCTAGATATGTATATGTTAGTATGCTAACCTAATTGTTGATATTTTATGAATTTTAGAGTTTGTAACAAAGCCCTAGTAGAGATTGATATTCTAGGATATAATGATATGGTTTTTCAATATGATTTAGTTTTGATAATAAAAACTAGGGTTTGCAACAAACCGTAGTAGAATCTAAAATTGTTGATACCTTAGATGTATAGTAGGATTGTTATTTGATTGAATTGCCGATATCTAAGGCTTTGTGTCTCGAAGATGGAGTCTAAGGGTTTATAACAAAACCCTAGCAAGAGGTTGAAGTCTAGTATGTATCTCTTGTTGATCATGAACCTAACTAGGTTTAGGTATTTGATGTCTATAGTATTTGATTGTTTTGATGCTTCCATTATATTGGCATAATTTTAATATAGTTAACTTCATGCTTCTATATATGTATTTTGGTTGTACTTGCTATTCAAGTTTTTGTAGGTACTTAATCTTCAAGATGATGAAGATGCTCGTATGATATTAATAAGCATGATGAAGGAAGTTATATGAATGATGATAATCAAAATGACCTTGATACCATAAGAAGGAATGAAGCCATGAAAGGTTCTCCGATGTTATAAAGAAAGGAAGTGGTTGATCTCCCTAAGTTGAGACAGAACCTAGAAAGAGTACATCTCCCAATTGAGAGGTAGGGCATATTATGACAATGAATACTTTGAAGTAAACAAAAGTACTATCAATAAATATTCATGAAGTTGCAAACAAAAGACTTGAGAAGATTTGGGGATATATTTGGTGTTGCTGAAGAAATGAAAGAAGAAGAATGCTTCCGATAAATTATAAATGAATAACTTGATGATGAAAGCAACATCAGGATTATTGAGGACTCCAAAGGTTTGTGTTTACTTGTATATATATTTGAAATTTTAAAGCTGATTGGGGTTTGCGTTTGTATAGATAAATCTCTCCATAAGAAGGTTGAACACTTTGGAAGCATGCTTGGACAAATGGATATATCTGATTTAGTTTATTAGGGAGAGATGAAGCATCCAATGGTAGACGCTTGGGAGGACATCTGGTCGGCCTATGTGTTGATGTTTAGATCCTGAAGAGGGAAGGTGGCGTTGGTCATGGAGCTTCCGACCTTGGATACGCACCTAGATCCCTGGGTTTATGGTTAGCAGGTAAGCCTGATGGTACCTAGAGTGGTTGAATGCTTGAGTCCATCATAGTCCACTCGGATAGAATACCCTAGTCAAGTTTCTAGTTCGCAACACTGAGTGTGCTAGAACTCTTCGTTGTTCATTTTGAAGATCTTCCATGTACCTCTATATATTTGTAATTATGAATACCTCCCTAGTTAAGAGGGAATGTTGAAGAATGTAACTAGTGTCAGTCTTCATAATTATATTTGAGTCATGATGTAATGTATTTGTCAAAAGAAAGAAAAATAAATTTTATTATTAAAGAAATTGACTTATTAAAGCATGGGTTTCATGCTTGGGTCAATTGTTTTTAGGTCAAAGTCTCCATTGAAGACTTCTAGGGTTTATGTAAAGTGTCTTTGTCCATGTCATAATGTAAAAGACCCTTCTTGGGCTTTATTTGTCAAGAAAGAAATTTATTTTATTGTAAAATAGGTCAAGTAGGCCTCCTCCACCAAGTCGGCCTCAAGAAAGGACAAGTCGGCCTCAACAAGGGAATTCAACCTCATAAACTCACTATGTATTGGAGCAACTCGACTCATTTGGAAGTATCTCTCACACAAGTTCGAATTGCAGTAGTTGGGAACAAAAAAAGTGCAAAGTTCAAGAAGGAAGCTCAAATCGAAGTTTTTGGTCTATCTCTCTCTCATGTGCAACGAAATTCTGATGCTGCATCGATGTTGGGAAACTCAATTGAAGCTGTGAAGCTGCATCAAGGTCGAAGTTGAGAAGCTGCATCGAAGCTGTGAAACTGCTAGGCTGAGCTACTGAAGGTGCTAGATTGAAACTGCAGTCCTAAAGCCGGGTTGAAGTTCTAAAGCTGGGGATCGAAATTATGGGTTGAAGCTGCATTTGAGACGCTGACACTTGGTAACTTTGGAAGAGTTCATCTATTAGAAGGAAGAGCTGACTTGGTGGAGGAGGATGGTCATTTGGTCTAGGGTCTTGGTCTATCTCAATTTGAATCTATTGAAGGAAGAGTTCTAACTGGGTTTTCCCCTATAAAGGCGTTTTAGCCCTGGATGAGTGCCTACATCTGGTGTCCATGATCTTCATTTTTTTGTTTTGATGATTGCTTGATGAAAAGAAGATAAGGAAGAACATAAAGAAGCTAATAAGAACATAATAATATCACAAGTAATTATCAACATAAGAAAATCCTTCTGCCTTTTTGCTTTTCCAACATTTGACAATCTAGTATTTCATCACAAGTCGAAGCACATTGAGATCAAATATCACTTCATTCAAGATATGGTGCAAAAGGGAATAGTGAAGTTCCAGTGCATATCCACAGACGAGCAGATTGCGAACATTCTCGTCAAGTGTATGTATAGGGGGAAGTTTGTATACTTTAGAGACAAGCTTGGCTTGATGCAGAATGTCTCCCAAGCTGAGAGGTAGTGTTGATGTTTTTGTAGTTTGCAGCATCTGACAAACATTCTCCCACGGTGTCATGTTGATTTGACTAGGGGGGAATGGTACATTCACCCTAGGGCCATGCTGATTTGGTTAGGGATGAATGGCCCAGGGCAGTCTTTCTCCCATTAGCTTTGTTATCTGGCTAGGGGAGATTGGCCCAGGGTACTTACATTGCTTGCGTCGAGATGGAGTGATGTATTTTTTATAGCGTAGGCTTGATTTGTTTATTTAATGGGGGTTTTCACCCACCAGTGGAATAAACAATTCTAGTCTAATGTTGAGTTCTAATTTAGGCTCAATAAGTGAAGGGGATTGTTGTGATGAGGGGCTTCTTAATGGGTCTCTACTTATTATTAGAGCTCTATATAAATATACATGTATGTGAAGAGACACCACATCAACATAGCAAGCTCATTCATATCTTTTCTAATGGAGGAGAAATTTCAGCTAAGGAGAACTCTGTTTTTTGGGGTTCATCCTTCATCTTTCTTCATCATTGCATCTCTACTCTTAGAGGCTGCACGTGTGAAACCATACAACTATTTGACCTAGCTCAACCACACGTGTCAAGGGTTGACTAGCGTTGACTGATTCGTACAACTGCACATTCGAGGGTTTGACCGAAATCCATACTGCCGCATGTGTGAAGCGTTAACCAACGAGGTGACTGATCCATACAACCACACATGTGACAATTTGAACAACTTTGATCGCACACCAAATGTGTGAAAGTTTGACCGTAGACCACATGTGTGACAGTTTGACCTTAAACCGCAGACTAGTGTTGATCACAGACCAATATTAACCATAGACCAATGTTGATTGCAGTTGACTTTTGACACATTTGACTAGCAACAATTTGACCAGGTTTGACTAGTGATTTGACTTGTAATGTTGGCATAGATTTCTAGACAAATTCTAAATTGTAAACCTCGCTGAAAAACCAATTTCTCCTTATGAAAAGTTGCTGGGTTTTGTCCCGGATTGACTTTCCCAAGGTAAAAATATTGTGTCTATTGTGCATGAATATCTTTCTATGATCTTTATTGTTTGCCTCTGCATTTAAAGTCGGTGTGTGTAATTATTCAATCATAACAGTGGCGTGCGAAATACTATTTAAGAATCATTAGGAATTAATTATCAGATCAAAAAATTGTATTCTATTGCACATGCTATAGAATTTCAACAATTCAAAAAATTGTTCTTTATCTCTTCAAATTGCCCTGAAGACTCCATCACCCAAGTAGGATTAGGCACTAGCAACCTTTGTGTTGATCAAAAACTTTGAAAAGCTAAATATTTCTTTTCTTTTCTATTTTTCTATGCCTTTTAAGACAAGCCACTAGGGCATTCAGCTAGGGCTGAATTAATTTAGGGCACTTTTGGATGAGTGTTTGTGGTAATAAAACTTAAGTTGTATCTTGGTGATCCTTTTAACTGAAAATCGAGCGTTTTTCATGGTAAAAGTTTCCCCATGGATGGCTGACGTCATTGTTCCCTAGGTATTTTTGTGTCTTAGAAACCCTAACTCTAGTGGGGCTTCAACTTGAGACTTAATTGAAGGGTTTGCTTTCTTATTTTCTTGATCTTGCCTTTTAGTAAACTGTTTCTTGAATCATATGTGCTTAGGTACTTCTTTGTTGCTACATACCAAAAAGCCCCAGGTCATATAAAGCTTAAGTAGTCTTGGTGCATGATACACTATTTCTCATTAAAGAGTCTCAAGCCTTTGTCCATAATTGAAGTATCTCCACCTTGCCTATGCTTGTATCACCTTTAACCATATAACATAGAATATCCTCTTAGGTGATCATTAGGAATTTTCCCTTGTGAAATTCCAGTAAAGAGTAGGAGGAAGATTGTGTCATGTCCCTTCTCAAATACATTTGTAACAGGGTGCTGCTACACAATTTTGCACAATTTTGGCTAAGGAAGAGAACCCATCATTTTCGACTTAGGGACTTAGGAGGCAATTCAACTTTATTTGGTTGCTAGTGGAATGTGGGGGCCACCCACATGGGAGTTCGAATTGGCCCATTCGAATCGCTTGGAGGGAAAGTCAAATAGGTGGATGGAGGGGCTCACATGAGGCTAGGGAGGCCCAAGGAGTTATAAGGAGGGAGCAACTCTCATTTTGGAATCCATTCTTACACCTTGCAATCAAAATTACTTGATTGTTCGCTCTGCTGTTTCGCTGATTCAACCGACTATTTAGCCATGAATCTCTCAAGTGGGAGATTCAACTTCTACTTTGGGGGACCATCCATGCCTGCCCTAGAGAGGCAGTTCCATAAGTATTTCAGGAGCTCCGGGAGTGTGTTACAGCACTACCATTCAACCACAACAGGGAGTGTGTATTTCTGGCTAGCTAGAGAATATGCAGGGGGAGTTTGGAGCTATCAAGGATCAAGCATTTGCCGGGAGAGTTTGAGGATTGGGAGAGCAACAAAAGGCCAACTTTTCTTGTGAGTTTCGAAGCCAGCGGAGCCAACATCCTAGCAGTTCGAATCACTGGGCTTGGGGATAACACAGAGGGCCAATCCCACAATTTCGTGGAGCTAAGGAGTAGGTGCTATAGGCCAGAAGCCCATCTGGGAAGTCAGGGGATTGATAGCAGAGGTCAGCCCAACACTTTGTGTCCATTTCCGGGAGGATTTATAGATAAATTCCAGTAGGCCTAGTTTTGCAGTTGCAGTTGAAGCTGGGCTCCAAGGGGGTAGAATTTCATAAGTCTAAACCAGCCAATTTTCTTTTTGGGTTTTGGGCAAGGATCACACCTATTTTTATAGAATTTTCTGGGCAAATCTACGGGGTCAAACAGGGGTCCTAACTGAGCCAACAACTAGAGGAGCTAAGGGGAATTTGGGCCAAAATTCCGAGGTAAACATTTGGCCAATTCCTTCGTGGGTTTTTCTAGGTTTAAGCCAAGGAGCTGAAATATCATAATTTTCTAAGCACAGGAAGCAGTGATTCTAGCCCTTCAAAGTCAATAGACAAAACAATTTTCTGGGGCAGCACAGTTCAGTTTGGTGTAGCGGTTGTAGGAGCCTTCAGTTCATAATTTTCTCACCTGGGTTTTGTTTTTCTTGTCCATTGAGACAAGCCCAAGTGCACCATTCTATTTTACTATTGTATTTGCTCTAGAAGAAGTAATAAAATGGCTCAACAATTCTCCATTTCCAACTTTTCCATGGGTGCTTAATGTATATTTCGTTTTTCTGATTGTTGGATTGTTTGCATGCTTTGTATATCACTTCAGAGCCATAATCTTGGCTCAACTTGTGGGAAAGATTAGAATCAAACAACATGGCAGTCACTTGGAATGAGGTGGTGAGGATACAACAAATGATGATTGATGTGGGGAAGAAGTTGATTCATTCCTCAGTTGGGAATCCAGACATGATTGCAACTGATGTGGAGTTATTGGGGGAGAACTAGAGGGCATACCAATCATTGGGCTATGGCATTCAGGCGTCCCTCTCTTTTTGGGAATTTTGTGAACTAAGGGGTATGCACAAACCAATGGAGATTCAATGGGATTTTGCAGGGATGATGAGAAGTATTAAGGAAAAAGATGAAAGCGTAGTTGAAGGGGCCATGGTTGGCAAGGAGACAGTTGAGCATGCACCCATTGATGGGGCGTCATCCATTGATGAGGTATTTGAGGTTGTGACCGAGTTCTCATGTGATAATAATGCACCACAGGTTGATGAGGTGCTGGAAGACAACTCCACCGTTGTTGAGGAGTCGATAGGCACAGAGGCCTCTAGATCTATGATGGAGTTGCCAGACGACAGTCGCCTACATCTCACTGGTGAGCATATCGTGCACATTGGGTTGTCTATGGAGGAGCTGTCGAAGGCTCATGTCGAGGCCGTGATGGAGGAGGATACGTATCCATCCCTTGGGCTAGCCATGGATGAGGGGCAACATAGAGGTCACGCGTTGGGTTTTCGGCACATTTCACTTCAGAGGCCCACTGGTGGGGTCTATAACGTTATCAACCCACCCTTATGCATTGGATTGAGGGAGGCCGAGTTGTCTAGACGTACCCGAGGGGGTGGACAGGGTAGCAAGACTGAGTTGAGCATGAAACCACATCAGCTTGGAGGGCTTGTTCCTTCCACGGAGGATTACACATTCGATCTCTCCCTTGGGATTGGATGGCGAGAGGTACTGAGCTGGTACTTGATGGAGCAAGTTAGGCAGTTGGATACATCCATGGCCACATGTCAGCAAAGGCCATGGATTACCAGAGGGACTCGAGGGTCAGATTGTTTTTGGGATCCAGGTGGGATTTTCCATCACATCATAGAGCTGGTAGGTGATGGTAGTAGCTACGTGATGGACTTGACGCTTCAGCGCACCCACATTTTCAGATCTCCATCAAAGCCCTAGTCAGCACTAGTGACAGGATGGTTTGACAAGCGAGCAGGCAAATTTCATGAGTTGTCTTGGCATATTGACGGTGCGTGGAGTCACAAGGTGACTAGCTTACTTTGGCAGGAGATGTTAAGAGGAGGCGACATCGGTAGGCTATCAGACAGGGCATGGTATGGAGAGAATGCTCTCTTACTAAGATATGGGACGCAGGGACTACCGAGGATAGGCGCAGTAGTGTCATTTCCATTAGCACGCGGGGTGTCAGGCCACTTAGGTCTTTCAGAACAGATGGGGGGATGTAGCCCACATCATGGAGGGTGTACTATCGGAGAGGTAGATATTTTGGCCCATGCAGGATACTGTATGTTACAGGGTGGTGCGACAATAGGTAGTGGTACGCAGGATTACACAAAGTTATGTCATAGGTCTAGTGTTATGTAAAGGGATGTAGTCTGATGCATACAGACCCAATGTTAGGCCATAACATCCAGTGGTGTGTGGGGCTATGGAGCGAGGAGCAGGGGCTTGTCGAGGAGCATGGAGATGCAGGGTGGTGTGTCGTAGTATGTTGGATTGCGCTGTGGAGTGGGAATGCATCACATTGCATTGAGTACATGCGGGGAGTGACAAGTACAGTGACATAGGCGGGACACAGGCCAATACAGGATGGCATATCGTAGTCGAGGGTATCCAACGGTGTATAGGAGTAGGCCGCGATGTACAGTGACATGTCCAGGAGTACTGGGATGATCGGTGGTATGCAGGGATGTATCCTGCCGCACAACAAGGTCTTGTAGTGTTGCCTTTAGGGAGACCCTTGGATGGAAACATCGAGCATACCTTTGGGCGTAGTTCACCCAGGATTGACGGCAACAAATGAGCGATACTTGACGGTATCTGTGGGGACTCACTCGCCTGACCCTCTTCTACATCCCTCACGGGTGGAGTCGATTTTGTTGCTGACTTTCTGCACTTTGGGCATGAGCAACGGAGGACGAGGAGCTCACCTGAGATATTTGGGTGACACTCAGCGCACTAAGGGGGAGACTTTTCAGCAGTGGCGTTGGGTTGTTGGTCAGTTGACAACCACAGATTGGGGAATGAGATGATCATCTGCAGGGGTGGCATATCGTTCATCATCGAGCCTACGTCTAGGGAGCTAGTCACGAGGGAGGCATGTGTCACTCTTTTCTCAGGGCATGTCGGGACCATGCATGAGTAGAGGATACCGGGTATGATTGAGGTAGTTTCCTAGTATGTGTCCAGGCTCTAGACCTTATATTGGCACATTATCGAGAGGGCGGATGGTAGACCCAGGGGAGATGGTTGGCAGGGACAAGAGTGATCCACATATCTGAGTCGATTACAAGTATCGGATACCCATCTTTTGGTTGCATTCAGGGGGTAGGTCTTTGGCACACATGGCTTCCAACGATCATCAGTACTACATAGTGGTAGGCAGAGGGCAGATTAGCATGCATCAGATTAGCTCACGATATATGGAGCCTATATAGTGATCACATGCAGGGACTAGAGACGAGGGCCAGAGGAATTCCATTGGTTGATAGGGCTATGTCGTAGTAGGTTTGGCTATGGGATACAGGGATTCAGTTGATCGATAGATCACTTGTGATGAGCGGAGTCGTGGCAGAGAGTGATATACTTCGCTCTTGCGATGACACATGGGGGTTCACGGAGGGTTTCATCATATGGGGAGGTAGACATTTTTTGTTGCTGCATAGGTTCGGAGTTAGATTTGGATGGGTAGGCCTTGGTGCTATGGAGATGCCCAGGCATGATGTGTCTGGCTTCCTTCAGTATTCCACCATCAAGTTCCAGGAGAGGAGGATATTGACTGTGCACGATGGGGAGTATGACATAGTCAGAGTAGCGCAATGTCAGCATGGTGGCACCACTCTGGGACTAGCAGGGAACTACGGCATCACAACTCTTCACAACTCAATAACCTTTAGGGATGCACCAACTACTGCAGGGGGAGATCATACATATCTTCCTTTGGGCTTTAGCGAGTCACTGATGGAGTAGGGGACTTCTGGTACTTTCACCGGGCAGGATAGTGAATGGAGTGAGGGGAGCTTCATGTTGGACAAGATTGTCTGGGATCCTGGTATTGAAGGATTCTTTCATATCAGGACAGTTCAGAGGTCAGGCACGATCCAGTGGCACATTTGGGACCCTGGCACATTTAGCAGTGACAATGGGGAGCAACAGTTAGAGAGGATACTTGCCCAGGCATTGCTTGAGGACAAGCGACTTTTGGTGCATGGAGGAGTTTGCTAGATGAGGATGCCACCTGGGAAGGTGAGCGCATGTTGGAACACCCAGCTTTGAGGTTGCTTGAGGGCAAGCAACATTTGGGAGGGGAGGACTGTCATGTCCTTTCTCAAATAGGTGGATAGAGGGGCCCACATGAGGCTAGGGAGGCCCAAGCAGTTATAAGGAGGGAGCAACTCTCATTTTGAAATTCATTCTTACACCTTGCAATCAAAATTACTTGGTTTTTCGCTCTGCTGTTTAGTTGAGTCAACTGGCTGCTTAGCCACGAATCTCTCAAGCGGGAGATTCAACCTCTACTTCGGGGGACCATCGGTGCCCTCCCCAAAGATGTAGTTCCATAAGTATTTTAGGAGTTCCGGGAGTGTGTTACAACACTACCATTCAGCCACAACAGGGAGTGCGTATTTCTGGCTAATTGGAGAATACGCAAGGGGAGTTTGAAGCTATCAATGATCAAGCATTTGTCAGGACAGTTTGAGGATTGGGAGAGCAACAAAGGGCCAACCTTTCTTGTGAGTTTCAGAGCCAGCAGAGCTAGCATCCCAGTGGTTCAAATTACTGGGCTTGGGGACAATGCAGAGGGCCAGTCCCACAATTTCGTGCAGCTAAGGAGTAGGTGCCATAGGCTAGAAGCCCATCCGAGAAGTCAGGGGATTGATAGCAAAGGTCAGCCCAGAACTTTTTGTCCATTTCTAGGAGGATGTATAGACATATTCCAACAGGCCGAGTTTTGTAGTTGCAGTTGAAGCTGGGCTCCAAGGGAGTCGAATTTTAGAATTCTGAACCAGCCAAATTCCTTTTTGGGTTTTTCTGGGTTTTGGGCAAGGATCACACTCCTAATTTTATAGAATTTTCTGGGTAGATCTACGACGTCAAACAAGGGTCCCAACTGAGCCAACAACTAGAGGAGTTAAGGGGAATTTGGACCAAAATTCCTAGGTCAACATTTGGCCAATTCCTTCGTGGCTTTATTTTATGAAATCTCATAATTTTCTGAGCACGAGAAATAGTGTTTGCAGCCCTTCGAAATCAACAGACAAAACCGTTTTCTGGGGCAACGCAGTTCAGTTTGGTGCAGCAGTTGTAGCAGCCTTTAGTTCATCATTTTCTCACTTGGATTTTGTCATGCTTGTCGATTGAGACAAGACCAGGTGCACCATTCTATTTTACTATTGTATTTGCTTCTGAAGAAGTAATAAAATGGCTCAACAGTTCTCTATTTCCAGTGTTTCCATGGGTGCTTAATGTATATTTCGTTTTTCTGATTGCTGGATTGTTTGCATGATTTGTATATCACTTATATTCCTGTTTAGGAACATTACAGATTGCTGAGGTGACAGTGGCAATCGACCTCATTGTTGCGACAAGGTCAGGGCCTTGTCTTGTGAGTCCTTGCTCAAGACCTGGTAAATTTGGAGGCAACGGAGCCTAGTAACTAATAGGGAAGAACCCCTTGGTTAGGATTGCATTACCCTTAGCCTAAAATGCAAAAGAGGTTTGGTGAGGTGACAATGGCCTCCCTCTTAGTTCTCCATGGTGTAAACACTTTTAGAGTAACCTGAAAGCTAACAGTAACATGGGTAAAATTGGAATGGGAAAGATTTTTTATGCAATTTGGCATGGCTGAAGTATCTAAAATGTTTTATTATAGAGTTAAGGATTAATAGAGGAGGATAATAAAGAAGCATACTGCTAGGTAATGCGTATTGTCTGTTTCTTTTAAATATGGAACTGTGCAAGTTTTGAGAGAGCTGGTACGCAAGGTGATACATGGTCGTCGCTTTTGTGTTTGATTATAACAATAATATTGGACCCTTGACTATTCCTTCGTTGATAAGATATTTCAAATGAAAGTGTGGTCAGAGAGACTGCTGATCTGTTGTATTATATCATGTCTTTACATGCAAGGATTTGTTTATTGAAGCCTTTAGGTGCTGTTGGTCTTTCTTTCTCAAATAGTTCAAAAAATCATTTTTTGGTCGTTCTAGGCAAATTTAAATTTCTTATATCCTCTCATTGTCACTCCAAACGAGATATTGTCTTCTACACACCATTTTCTTTAGACTCGAGATGGTATTAGATAACAAAGTCAACCTCTGTGTTATGCTTCCTGTTGGATCTCAGTCTGCATATGAAAATATTTGGATTTTTCAGCTATTGGATTGGCAATTTATGAGCTCTTGTTACAAACCGAGCCAATGTCATTGATATTCTGTTCATGAGGATTTGGATTATTGTAAACTGCTGACTTTTGACTTTCTCAGATACCAATTTGAATTAACTTTTCAATAAGTTATTTTGGCTTTTCAATGAAATGTTTTAAACTATAAAAAATATGTGAAGGTTCTGTTGCTACGCAAAATGACTAATATGAATTCACCATTTTAAATTTGTCACATGAGCTCATTTGTTGAATTGCCATGTTTTTAGGAGGAATATCTATGCAACCTAAGATCATGTTACAGGGACCTGGTGAGTTCTGTCTCATCGATTATGACTTTCTATCTTTTCAATTGTATGGGTATGTTTTTATATAGTTTATTATTTTTTCTTGATGGAGTTGTCGATTGCCAATTGTATGGTTTTTGTGTTCATGATGCAGTCAGTTAAATGTGCTTAAGCTATATGTGCGTGCATTTCTATTTACAGGTTAATGCAGTTGTTCACATGTCTAATGCCTCAATGTCAATGAGAACTTATATGAAAAGATCTGCTGGTAGCCCACTTATGGAATTTTCCAATGATTCTGGCCTTGATGGTGATTCTGGCGATGGTGGAGGCATTGCTATTTTCTCAGCTTTACCCCTTCAATATTTTGGTATGAATTCTAGTGCTTAGGAGAAGCAAATATGTTGGTTTCTATTTTCTTTCATGTTATACTTACATGGACAAAATACTTCTATAATTTATCCTTTCCTTGCAAGAGACATCGTTACATATATTGTATGTTTTTGCTATGACTAGTAAGATATGATTGCAATAAATAGAAAGAAATGTACCTTCCAATTACAATATGAAGGGTGTGGACTTATGTAAAACACCTAATGCTCTAAGTCATTTATTCAAAGGAGGGATATTTGGGTGTTGTTGTGGATCATAGTACATACAACTGCTGGCTTAGCAGGTTGCAGAAGCCACGTTGTAAGCTTTGATCTAAGGAATGAAAAGCTGATTTGAAGGAGAAATTGTATGTGTATGTGTATTCAATTTGTACTTCTGCTCTGTACTTTTCTAGTTATTGTGTGATTGATGCTTGTTCATAAATTAAACATGAACAGTTCAAATAAATTTAGTTTGATTTGTTTAATCCTAATGATATCAATCATCTAGGGTTGGAAATCTTGACATCTTTCTCACCAATTCGGCCAAATTATCTCTGCATTCCTCTTATGGAATTAATAGATTATTTGACTAAAAGCTCCTTCTGAATGAGTCCTTCGATTATGTAGGGATGGTAGTTCTTGGAAGAGGATTCCTCAGAGATTAAGGATATGTTGGGCTACATATCCAGGATGTTTTTGTAATATTCCAAATTGAAATTTACAGCAAATAATAGATGCATGAACTAAAATACAACAATAAAAATTTGAACAAGAGCACAAATCAGAAAACCCCAAAATTTGGGCAATAGTCCTCAGCCATTTTATATTATGCAGGGAAAATCAAGTACAGGAGGATGAAATCCATAGAACTTGAGTTTGCTACAACAAGGAACGCAAACCCTGTTGAGAAATCCAAAGTGTGGCAGCTAAATGATTTCTCTTATTATGACATTATCTTGTGATGTTTTCATTATTAGTATTCTTTCTTTTGATTTATCTTTTCTTATCATCAAGACTAATGCCAAGAAACAAACAGAAGAAGACACAAGATGTAGGCAGACAGCCAGGGTAAAACCCCACTCTAGGGGAAAACCCAGTCAAAATTCTTCCTTCAGTAGATTCAAAACAAGATGAGATGACTAAGACCCTCACAACCTAGACCCAAGACTTCTTCCATCAAGTCATTCTGAATTATTCTTCAATGTTTTGTTCTCCCATCAGTCCTTAATACTTCATTCTAGCAACAATATGATAACCCTCGGCATACTTCGATATCATGCTTCAGTTCTTCAATACGATTATGTTTCGGCATGTAGTTCTGAGGCAACCTTCTCATGTGACATCATACTTTGGTTCAGACTTGATGTAATCCGAACTGTAGCCCTCCTTTATTGCTGTCCGAATTCTTCTCTGAGATTTTCACAGAATGCAAATCTGAACTTGTTCTTTTATACTGAACTGTGATTTCACTGATCCTCATACTACTGCAAATTGATCTGAACTCGTCTTACCAAGATACACTGAAATGCATCACTGTTATATCAAACTGCCTACTTATACTGCATTCATTTCTGAGATTACACGAACTCATCGCTGCCATTCTTCTCTCTGAAATTGACTGAACTTCTTTACTGTGATCCACCAAAATTTATCTCTGAAATACGAACCTTTCTTCTGAAATTTCTACGAACTGTGTCACTGTACTGTGGAAAGAGGTATACCCTCCTATTTATAGTGGTTCCTCACTGAAATAAGCCAGCATGAATTTATGAAGAGATGTGTCTTGTAGGCCGACTTGATGGTGATTTATTTTGAGGCCGACTTGAAGGAGACTTGGATGGAGGAGTCTTTGACCAAACAAACTTTGACTTTTGACTCAAGTAAACAATCCTAAAGCCTACAATGGAGGCTTGGCCTATAACAATTGACCCAAGCATGAAACCCATGCTTTAGCAAGTCAGTTAAATTAATAATAATTTTTTTTTGCTTTCTTTTGACAAATATTACATTTTGACTCAAGTACAATTATGAAGACTGAACCTAGTTACATTCTTCAACACTCCCTCTTAACTAGGGAGGTATTCATATTTACATATAATCAAAGAGGTACATGGAAGATCTCAAAATACATCATCTACGAAGAAGTTTAGGCACCCCAATGCCATGGACTAGATTCCTGACTAGGGAAATCTACTTAAGGTCTCTCAACAGTTTAAGCACCACAATGCCATGGACTAGATTCCTGACCAGGGAAATCTATCCAAATGGGACTAAGATGGACTCAAGCTTTCAGCCTCTCTAGGTACCTTCGGGCTTACTTACTAACCATCAACCCAGAGATCTAGGTGTGTATTCGAGGTCAGAGCTCTATGACCAACACCACCCTCCCATCTTCCGGATCTATACATCAACACAAAGTACCGACCAAATGTCCTCCCAGGCAATGCTTCACTCACAAATCCTCAACACTATCAAGGGCAACAAATCTCTCCTGATCAAATTGATTGGTAACCAACGTGCTATCAAAACTTCGAGAGATTTGCTTGTTCAAACCTAGGCAATGCTTCACTCACAAATCCTCAACACTATCAAGGGCAACAATTCTCTCCTAATCAAATTGATTGGTAACCAACATGCTATCAAAACTTAGAGAGATTTGCTTGTTCAAACACAACCCCAATCAATAGTACACTTTCAAATGTTCATACTCAAATACAAACTTTCAAAGTCATTCTAGATGTTGCTTCTCAACTTATCGCAGTAGGACTATCAACCAAATCTTTGACAAAAGATTCCTCAATCAACTATTCTTTCGTACTTCACATGTAGCAACATATCCTCCGAAATGCATTCTCCAATCAAAACTATGATATGCCCTCTCTCTAGGCTTCTTAATCTCATGGAGATTTCCTCTGTCTAGGTTCCCTCTTAACTCAGAGAGATCAACTTCTTACTGGAGAATCTTTTACGACTTCCATCCTTCTTATTAGAGTCATTCATATATCATGCTTATCATATCAACTTTACTTACGATCATCTTCACCATCTTGAAGACGATGTACCTACACAACTTAGATAACAAGTACAACCAAAAGTATAGAAGCATGAAGTTAGCCATATCAAAATCTTATAATAACGGAAGCATTGGACTTTACAAACATAATCAGCAAGAGACTATACTTTAATACTTCAACTTCTTGCCTAGGTTTTGTTACAAACCCCAAATCATAGCCATAGCTTATCAAGATATCAAACAAATTATGTCTAGGGTTTCAATATTCTTTCAATGATGTGACAAGTTCTTTCATATAGCAAACTTTAGAAACAAATCAAATTAATGCATCTAACAATTTTTAGAATTCATATGTTAGACTTCCTATTAGGATTTCATGTAAACCCTAGATTTCATACATGAGCTTCAACAATCAAAACCAGTCTTGCGAAAATCGCGATTTTTTCGGAAAAAAATCTTGATTTTTGTGTTTTTTATTTTTTTTTTGTATTATTATTTATATTATTTTTATATTTTGCTGATTTTTACGATTTTTTCCTGATTTCAGAGCCTCGCCGATTTAATCCCGATCGCAATGTTGATCAAAACCAATCACAACTTAACAACATGAATAGCTTGGGTTTGATGTAAACCCTATATTTCCCATCTACAAATTCTCAACAATCACTAAATAGATTCATAGATTCAAGATTGTTATACATACTAGAGAATTTAACTACTACTACGGTTTAACTGCAAAACCCTAGATTTCCCAAACAACATCATCCTAGAATATCAAACTCAGACAAGGGTTTAGATTAAACCCTAAGACTTATGACCATGAATAATTAGGTCAAGCACACATATCTAGGAATTCATTAACATGCATAAGCATATCATATGTTAGACAACATTAATGCATTAGGCATATACCAACCTAGACCAGGCTAGGGATTCGACAAAATGGACACATACCTAGGGTTTCATTCCTAGGACCTTACATTAAATATATAACAAGAGTTTTGCTTATAGACCCAACCAAACCCTAACGTTCTAGGGTTTCATAACATAGCAAAGCAAACTCTACTATACCAAAACTTCAAAGGTTTGGGATCTTAGACAACATCATTCAAACCTAACAAGTTAGGTTTTTCATGATCATACCAAAACCCCAAACATGACATCATCATCAAATACTTCAAATAACATTTTCAATAACCCTAAGCAGACTAGGGTTTCATACATTATCATTAGCATACCCTTAAGTTAGGGTTTTCCAGAGAACCTTTCTAGGGTTCTATAAGAACAATCAAGGATGTAAGGAGGGTAGATTTATCAAATGATGAATCACCCTAAACAAGAATCTTTATGATTCAAGGCAACTAGACATAACGATGTTAGTAATGAAATCCAAATTTCAAAATGAGATGAATGCACTTTTTATATTAAGATAATTTTATAAGGTGTATAGTCTAAGACATACCTGGAGATGTTCGCTGACAAACCTTGTTTGAGTTCCTTGAAGTGTTCTCTTTGTGTTAAGTCATGATCTCTTATACCTGTAATACTTCAAGCAAAACATGTGGTTCCAAGAACATGATCTAATTTCTCAAGTTAGGACTTTTACTTGACATTCTAGATTACTTGTAAACCCTAGAAGATAAGGATTAAGGTTCTAATATGATATTTTCTATGTTATCCAGGGATTACAAGCTTTACCCTAGACCAGCTATAATCAAGGATTGTATGAACCATTTAAGATTAGATACATTGAAAATCTAAAATATGTACCTTGTGTTTACGTACCTCTGATTTAATAACTCATTAGACTTGTTGCAAGAGCATCTTATTAAGTGACAATACTTACTTGATTTCCTTGAACTTATACTTATATCCTCAAAGAGTGCTTTCTTTAAGCTGGTTCCTTGTGCTTGAACTTGTTGAAGAAAGTGTAACTAGGTTAAATATTTACAAATGTAATTTTGATATTGTACTTATCGAGAAAAAGAAATGTTATTTTTGTAAATGATAAGAATGAGTTTCTTGCTTATTCCATAGGTCTAGGAAAGTCAAAGTGTCAAAGACATGTGTAAAGAGCTCTTCTTGAGCATATATGTAATGAATATAAGTCTACCTAGTGACTAGATTAGCCCTCCAAGACAAGCACAATCCTCTTGAAAAGAGAAACAAACAAAATGATGTCAAATACAGTCAAGTCGGCCAGCGAAACGACATAAAGATCAGCCATGTCAGCTCAAATGAAGTGACACAACACTTCACTGTCATGTCGACTTATTTATAGAGACTTGACAACTATAAATAACCCGTTGAGGTCATCACAAAAGCTCAGATTTTTGGACAAGTTTCTACAACTGTGGATGGGTACAGGGGGTGTAGGAAGACAGTTTTCGATAACATTTTTTTGGAGGTCTATTCACAAGTATGCGACCTCAGATGAGGACAAAATCTCGGTCTAGTTACAGGTCACAGTGATACAATCTCGACATAGTTGTAGCAGACCTTGGTGCAAGGAGAATTTGATTACAGTCTCGGTGAAAGTGCAAGAGAAGACACAGTCGTAGTCTCATGTTAGAAGAAGGATCTTAGGGATACTTTGTCTCGGCATAAACACAGTCATAGAGATCATTGTCTCACAGTGTTGATGTGTTCATGATGAAGAGGATCTCTATGATCATCCAATCTCGGCATACCTACTAAACACAGTCATGCAACAAGGGTGCAATAATGATGCAACAATAATTATGGTGCAATAGAGATGATCTTAGTAAGAATGTAGTGAAGATGGAACAATGATGAAGCAGCAACAATGAACTAAGTACAGATGGAGATATGGTGCAACAGTCATACTCCCATGAATATCTCAATGAAGGAAGCATGAATGATGATCTCCTCGAAGCAGTAATGATGATGATGATCTTAGCAACAAGAAGAGGATTGGTGTCTTGGATTTGGAATGGCCTAGTAGGTCAAGGGTCATGGTCTTGGTATTCGTCAATTGGAATCTCTATAAAAAGAATTTTGTGCGAGTTTTCCTCTCCAAGAGGGAGAGATTTTGGCCCTTGCAGAAAGCCAAACATCTTATGTTCTTGTCTCTTTGTTTTGGTAGCTATTTGATGAACTAACGAAGGCACACTCTAATAATCACTAATGAAGACTAGAAGAAAAGTTAAAACGCCTCACAAATAGTTATCGAGAAGAATCACATTAATACTACATTGGCCCCAGATTCTTCAACATGGTATCAGAGCTAAGGTGACGAAGTCAAAGGAAGGGAAGCAAAAGAGACATACAAGGATCAGTCTTCAAGAAGGGCATTAAAATAAGTTTAAGGGTTTTGTCAAGATTAAAGGATCCAATCTACAACAAGAGTCTACAATAGCAAGGGATTTTTGTCTATGCAATCTAGAAGACAATCTATAACAGCAAGAGCTTTTATGCTCACAAGTCATCATCAAAAGGCCACCAAGACCCTCATAAAAGTTGTCTACAAAGAAAGACCTCATCTTGGAACAAGTTGACACCATGGAAGCAACCCTGATCCTCACTACAAAAGAAGGCATATTGAAAGCAAGAAGGCAATGTCATCTCCAAGGTTATGAAATCAAGCAAGGGTCATCTCCTTGCGCTAGAAGAAGACCATCCGAGGAAGCAACAAATCATCAAAAAGCAGCAACCTTTTCTATTAAGGAAAGGATTTCTCACTTGAAAGAAGATCATCCAAGAAGAAGCCCCCATACATCTTCTACAAACATCATCAACATGATCAAGATGAAGCTTTCATCTTCACATGACAAGTAAGTATCTTTTCTATTTATAAATTTGGTTAAATGACTTCATGAATTGCAAGGACATCTATAAGTTGATGGGTCATCAAGATTCCTTGCATGAAGAAGGAGGATAGTCATAGTCCTCTAAGAAGCTGAAGTCATTAAACACATCAACAGGTCTCCTTTGTGTAGGTTTTAACACCGTACATAAATTACCTGCATACGAATTCTAAGAACAAAAAATAAACAATGCGAGAGCATAACACATAAAACACATATACACAAAGATTTTCCCCTAGATCCCAAAATCGGGACTACCAGCTTGATTTTTCATTATGTTCCTTTTAATGTTACAATACATATATATACATGCTGAAGCATCTAATACCATGGATCGAAAACCATCACACCCAAAACCATGTGCAAAAACCATGTACAAAACCATAGGTAGGTCTGCGCACCTAATACAGGGTCCAATTTCTTTTCCTTGGGGCGCTACCTTAGACCCCGCAGAGGGGGGCTAACCGCCCCCCTCAAACTCCCTGTACAGGGGGGGTTGCCGCCCCCCGTGTGACCCCCCTGCTGTGCAATCGGCACAATGAAGGGGGGGGGGGACTAACCCCCTAGTTCACTAGGGTTGCTAGTCGTGGAAAAAATATAACACAACCCAACACTCTGAATTTATGGAAAGGGATGCTTATGAAAGATCCCCTCACATAGCAATATTGGAGACGTCAAAATGTTGTAGATGATAAACTCATTCTCTAAAGATGCAATGAAGAAGGTCACATGAAATCTGATCTACATGAAAGTAAAGGGTATCAAAGGATGTGGGATATCTTCCATCTACAAGACCTAGAAAGGAGGATAACCATAATGCACTAATAGGTAATCAAGGTATCAAATATCTATAAGATAAGAAGGTTACCTCATTCGACAAATTATGGTCTCTATGCTAAATAGAGAAAGGCAAGTTGATGACAAAAGTATTGAAGGGTAAACGACTAAATCATGTGTAGAAAGGAAAGGGAAGTTTGGTCCTCAAACAAGGCAGAATAGGTATAGCTAAAATTATGGAAGTTCATATCACAGGACAGATGGAGGAAGCTAAAGAAAAGGGCCATGGAAAGAGGGAGTAACAAATCTCTCATGAGTAAGATGGTATCCCTCACAAAAGGGTCCTATCATAAGCTTCTGCTATAAGATATGAAAATGATGATAAGATGCATCGTGGCATCATGGAAGCATTAGAAAAAAGAACTCGTGACATCTCCATGGGAATCATGAAGGAGAAAGTCTATGATAGACAAAACATGAAGGACATAGCTCTTAGAAACCTCAGGACATTGAAAGGAAGATGTCATCTCGGACAAGGCTCATCATACATCAAGTAAAAAAGGAAACATCTGCCAGTTGGGGATATACCATATCCTCAAAATTCTCTGATGGAATCCTCATCGCAGGATTCACTAATCTAGAGAGAAAGCAAGTGTTTCAACAGAAACTCCAACTTATGGAATCCATGAGACGATGACGTGATGACATGAAGTAGATCAAGGGATTGGAGATCTCTTCAATCAAGGAAATTGCTGGAAGAAGCCTCGATGACCTGAAGGTAAAAATAAGGTATGTATGTTTGTGTTTAATATTATAATGTCATGTCAGACCCTCGCACCTCCTGAGGACGTGTCTGTAGACACTGCCACCCTACTAGCTATCTGTAAATCTGCTTGCTCCTCATCAATGGCTGATCCCAAGGGTGGTTGCCCATCCTCCTCCATCACGGGCCCAATATGAACCTCCAATTGGCTCACCCCAAAAGGCTCATCATGCATACTATGCGCATCCTCCTCCTCAACTGACTCATGTTCCACCATATGATACTCATGATGACTCATCACTGGTGACTCATCATCTTGAATGTAATGACCAAAAGTCATATACGCAGCGGAAATATTTAAAACACTTCATAAACAAAGACATCCATCATAGGATAGTAATTGCAAATTGTATATTGTATAAAAGAATTGATGTAGGATGAGTAAAAATGAGAATTAGGGTCCTGTATATTTAGCCAAGTAAGTACCCTTTCATGAACAAGCATGTCTCTAAGACATGCCTTTTCATTGTTAACTAACTAACCATTAGTTAATTTACTTTATTATTATTATTATTATTTATTTAATTATTATGTATATATATTATCTATTTTTATTTATTTACATAATTTATGTTCATAACATTGCCTTCTCCTTCAAAAAGCTGTCTTCAAAGCTTGTTGATGAAAGGGCTTGATCTCTTTTCTGCTACGAATGTCTTCTGCTTGATATCTTTTTCTGCTACAAATGTCTTCTCATCTTGAAACAATCATCTTTTTTGATACAAGTTGATATGATCCTTGGAGTGATATATAAAATTTTCTTACTGAGAATGGATCAGACGATCCTAAATTAACCTTCTGTGGTATCTTCTGATCACTGGAACTTTGTAACAAATTGTTATCAATAGATTAAATTGAGCTCACTTCAATATTCTTTGTAATATAAGTTTGTTGTTTATGTTTTGAGTGATACAGATTTGTAGATAGATTAAGGTGTCTACTCTTGTGATTCAGATGTAGATAAGGAGTTTTTCTTGTTTGAACTTCCTTTAATGTTTTTATGATAGTTTCCCGATTTCCATCCGGCATTGTTGTTGTTGACTTAACTACTGAATCTTTATTTGGGGTGTCCTTTGTTTGAACGACAACCTCTAAGTATGTTTTTACTTCAATAGGGTTTGGATTTGCATGAACTGCGAGATTAGTGGTCTCGATCTTTGTTTCTTTAGTTTGGACTACTACATCTAGAGATTTTGATGCTTCCTTTGCGACAAGTTCTTTGAACCTATTCGTCAATGACATATTTTCGTCCTTAAGCTTTTTAATCTGTTTGAGTAGATTTTGATTATGATTTTTGAGACGTAAGCATTCCTCATTCTCTGAGTCAACTTTATTTTGGCCTTCACGCTTCTCGTCTTTTAAACATTTGATTTGTTCTACTAATGTTTGGTTAAGGCTCTTTAAACGTAAATTTTCTTCTTCTTGTTCCAATAAACGCTCCTTGAGTTCTTTCTTTGATGCTTTAGCTTTCTTGACTTGTTCGAGTAGCTTTTCTTGGTGATCTTTGAGGCGCGAAATTTCTTTGTCTTTGCTGCAAATGACTTCTTCCATCTCTTTTTGCTTTTTTGATATAGTTTTTTTGTTATCTTGAAACATCAAATCTGAGATATCCTTAAGGACATCTAATGAAGATTTTATTGATTTTGATTTACTTGTTATGTCTCGAAACATGACCATCTTCCCTTTATAAGGAAACGTCAAAACTTGTTTCTTTATGTTTAACATGAATGTACCCAAAAATCCTTAAACCAGGGTTGACCGAGTATGATGTCAATGTTTTTATCCGTCCTTACAACATGAAATTGAGATATGTAGTCATAATGACCTATTGTCACTTGTAGATCACTAATTTTATACTCGTTTTGGTCAAAAATATTTTTCTTTACACTGATGCTTAGCTCTGGAATTAATAGTTGATTTACCAAGTTGATATTGATATAATTTTTATCATTGCTTGGGCTGATGGCGACATTAAGTTCTCTTCCTTGGATAATTCTTTTTAATGTAATTACTCCGTGATTTGTCACTGAAAGACCATTATAGGATAATCTGCCTTAGTCATTTTAGAATTGAGCTGCATCATTTTTCTTTCAATGATTGATCCCATTTGTTTTGTCAAGGTGACTTAAGGTATTATATTTAAAATTCCTTTGGACTTTGTACTTCAAACTTCCTTTAAAAGTGCCTTTTTAATATATATATATTTATAATTCTTTAAAACTCTTTTAATCCAATTTCCTATTATCCTTAATATTTCAAAATTCCTTTGTATTCTTTTTATATAATTCTACTTACGCTTTTTCTCCTTTTGTACTTGAATATTTAAATATTGTTTCAATTGGCTTCTTTTAAATATCTTATTGTCCTTTGTTTTTATTTTTTAAATTTCATATAACTCTTTAAACTTTAATTCAACTTCACTTTAACGTAAGCTCTTAACTGATATTTTCTCCTTATGTAACCTTTTATAATAATACCCGCTTTGTATTTATATATATTTTCAATAAACTTATGACTTGAACTTTTCTTTAAATACCCCTTTATAATATAATACTTCTCTTTATATATCTTTTATTTATAATATATATTTTTTTTCTTTTTGAAAAGTTACAACCCTAGTGAAATGTGGCTATTCACCTCGTTGGGTATAATATAAAATATATGTTCACTTATGTATTTTTGACTCGGTTAATGTTCTCCACGTAAAAAGTAAAACTTACCATTCACATAAAGAGATTTTGTATTCCTTTTGTTTTTCTTTTACTTTTAAAATACCATGGGCAATTACCATGAGTTTCTAAAACCTCGGTTAATGTTCTCCACGTAAAAAATAAAACTTACCATTCACATAAGCAGATTTTGTATTCCTTTTGTTTTTCTTTTACTTTTAAAATACCATGGGCAATTACCATGGGTTTCTAAAACCACGGGCTTGTAAACCACTTAATGAAGAATCAAGATAATATTATTTACTCTTCCTTCTCTTACTTATAGTTTCAAATATATTTGGAATGATTCCCTCTTAACTTTATCATGCAATTTTTATCAATAATGTAGAACCTTTTATATATATGAATGTTTTCCTTCAAAATTTACATCGGACTATATTTATTTATTTTTTAATCTTTATATGTACTTATTTTATTTTTATTTTTCTTTTTGAATTTGATTTTTTTTCTAATATTTTTTAAACTTTTGTTTTTTGATATTTTTTTTATTTTCTCTTCCATATATATATTAATTTTTTTTATTATTATTATTGAATGGCCAAATGCTTGATAGCAAAGTGGAAAAACTCCAAATTCTTGTAGCGAAACACTTCAACGACAACAATGTTGATGAATTTGACAATCAAAGACCAGGATCGGAGAACACGGAGCTGTGCAGTGATTGAGCGACTGGAGGATCAAACAACTCTGATACCAATGTAACGACCAAAAGTCGTATACGTAGCGGAAATATTTAAAATACTTTGTAAACAAAGACATCCATCGTAGGATAGTAATTGTAAATTGTATATTGTATAAAAGAATTGATGTAGGATGAGTACAAATGAGAATGAGAGTCCTGTATATATAGCCAGGTAAGTACCCTTTCACGAATAGGCATGTCTCTAAGACATGCCTTTCCATTATTAATTAACTAACCGTTAGTTAATTTACTTATTATTTATTATTATATTTATATTATTATGATTATTATTTATTATCAATTTTTATTTATTTTTACATAATTTATGTTCATAACACTGAATGTCCCCCATAAGGTCCACTGGCTGCTCATCATATAAATTTGGCCTGCTGTCAACAACTCTACATGACTCATGCTCTTTGTAGGCATCCTCGTATGAACCCATGGACTCATCCAAAGAAGAACCGTCACCTTGAAGGTCAGAAGGAATCTCCACCTGCTCTACCTCTGTCATCTCCTTACTGTCAATCAAGTATGAGTGGTCAGGTCCCAAGGTCTCTTGCAGATGAAGCAAAGTCCCTTCCTCCTCAGCTCATTCTTGTTGCATGATCCACCGAACTTGAGGAGCTCCTCCCTGGCTAACTGTCTTCTGAGCAGTTCAATGTTCTACTCAACCAATCTTTTGACTAGTTCATAAGCAACACATGAGACTAGTTGTTCTCTCCAAATGCTCAACAATCTAGTCCACAACTCCCTGCAGATGGCATCACGACCTCCCATACATGAAGACAAAATGGACTGCATATGTGTTATGATCGTGTCAGGATGATGTTTCCTAATGCTAAAGAAGCATTGGGACATCTGATGAATCAAGCCATCACACTCCAGATCAAGCATGATTTCATATGTTTTGACCATGGCCATGACTTCTAAAATCTCAAGCTTCTTCCCAAAGGTAGAGCCCGGACTATTGTCCAAGTCCTGGAAAATTTTTACTATCAGTGTGAAAACTCTCCTCATAACATCATCATTGTAAGGAGCTATAGGGGTGGTTAGTCTCATGATGTTACTGAGACAAGATGCATATGGAAGTCTAACCCCTTCACAAGGTTCCTCCAAGAACTTGTGTTGTATGAGAGCAAGCATAGCTGGTTTTAGAGCCCAAATTAGTTTCTTCCCTTCTATCTAGCTCACTTTGGAAAGGAGTGCATCCAGTTCATCTAATTTGAAAAGGACTTTCCATGTGACTTTCATGTGTTTCAAATCTATTCCAAGTTTAAAGATTTTGTGTCCCAACTCATGCTTCTCTTGTGGATGCTCTTGTTGTAGGAAAGTGAGTATTCCCTTGGACAACATTTTGTTGATTGCTACTGCTAGTTTATTAAGTGAGTTCATGAAAATTTGATCCATGTTTTAGCTGAAGATTGACAAGTATATTAAGTTGTTTTATGCATGATTTTAGTTGACAAACTCTCCCATCACACCCCAACACTCGTTAAAGTTATTCATAACAGCTAACATGGCAGAGTGCATGGTTGTCTTATACTCAACTCTGCTATTATTTTTGACTCCATAGAGGGCACTATGATAGTTTTCTCACTCAGATAGCTTGAAACAACCTTCATGACTATGACAATGTTCTGAATATTATATATACCATGCGCAAAATTTATGAAATATTGACATAAGTCTAGATATCAAAGGACTTGAACAAATACATATATTAGGCACAGTAACATGTAGTAAATAAGTGGAGCAGAAGAACTTGACACATGAGCAATGATGTATTCTTTAGATGTTTGGCGAACCTCTAACGTTGTCTTCAACAATGTGAGCTCTAGATGATTATTTTTAATGCTACTGTGTAATACCCAATTGTTCATTCAGTATGTGCACAACAATTACACAACTCCTCTTCATATGCACAGGTCACTCCAATTACCCTTCATGAATGTCATTCACACAACAAACACCACGTATGCATTAAAACGCATTGGTGACAAACGATTGCTACCCGTCCTCTTCACATTAATCTCTCCGTATTCAAATGGAAATCCACGTTTGCGTCATTGTGGTATTGACGTCAATAAGAAATCTCAGCACACGCAGTTGTCAACCCTTTGGCCTTAGCATAAGATGGCCCCCACACGATAATCTTAGGGCAATTCTATGTAGTGTGATTCTTCTCGACTTGATAACAATTTGTGGAGTCTTTTTACTTTTTCTTGTTAGCTTAATCTTCTTCTTCTTCTTATTAATGCATGTGTCTGTACTTCATCAAACTGCTACCAAAAACATAGAACAAGAACACAAGATGTTGGCTCTCTGTCAGGGCCAAAACCTCTCTTCTCTTGAGAGGAAAACCCTTTAGTAAGTTTCTCTTATTGAAACTTCTTATTGATCAATGCCAAACCCTAAACCCTTGACAAGAATATCCTCCAAGCACAAGTCAAATTTTTCCTCTTTCCTATACTTTGTTTTCTGACATTTCGTCCTCCTTCTTCCTTCTTCGGCTGGAGACAGACCTTGTTTATGTGAGCTCTAGAAGAGATACTTGTCTTTTATACTTAGTGAGATCCTTCACCTATGGAGACACCTTCCCTTTTCTTGACTAACCGAGTTTCTTCTTAATGTGTAGTTGTAGGCTTGCTGTGACAGTACAACAACCCTAGTTTCTTGCACGTGTGGGTGGTTTCCTTGAGTATTTGACTTCTTCTATCTTCGCTTGGGAGAGGCTCTTCTTCACTCTAGTGGGAGGCCTTATAGGTCTAAGTTACTAGCCCAAACAATGAGAGATATGTGACTAATATGCTGATGTTGTTATGGCCACACAAAGGCCTCTTTTCTCGCATGTGTGACTGTGTTTGACCCTTAGAACAACCCCTTAAACTTCGGTCTTGTGTTCTCCTTCTTCGCTGCACTAGAGGCTCCTTGTACTCAACTTCTTTCACTCTTTTCTCGACTTCTCTTGCTCGATGATTTCAGAGGTGAGTTGCTTGTCGTTGGAGGAGTGGACAACCTCTATATATAGAGGACTGTCCCTCCCTTAGGAGAACTTGAGGATAGTAGGTTGACTTGTCTATTTCTTCATCATTTTGTTGCTTGAAGGATTTTGTTGCAAGGAGGAGACTTTGACTTTGCTTGGGGGTATTCCTTTTGACTCTAATACAATTATATACATGGTGTAACATGCCCTTAAGGTCTTCAACATTTTCTTTGACTCCTTGACTCACCTATAACATTTAACATGTGCTAGACCTATTTCAATGAGCAAGAAACTCATTGACATATATTATAAAAATAATATTTGTTTTCTTGAATAAGTACAAATATCAAAAGTACGTTTATGAAGACTGAACCTAGTTACATTTCCTTCAACACTTATGTGGACAAATTCTTCCTCTGTCCACACTTCAGTTGCAGGGGGTAGTCCCCTGCCTCGCCCCCCTCCCCTTCCTTAATTGCAAAATAACGCAAATTATTGCGATACAAAGATGAGATAATCCTGTCTCACTTCAACAATGGATTCAACCTTTTGAACGATTTAGCTTCGATTCGACCTCAGAAAAAAAATACGTCTTGACTTGGTGGGTTAATTCTAGAATTCTTCAATCGTTTTGATCTCTGCCTTTGATGATCACGACCCTTTCTTCCATAAATTAATGCCATCCGACCATAATCGTGTTGACCTTCTTTTAACGTCACCGTGCAACCGTTATTGGTTAGTCCTGCTGTAATATTCATAATTGGAATTTAATAGCTAATACCAAGCAATGGACTAGGAACAATAAATAAATTGGAAGTCATACACAATTAAAACACCAAAATGTCCAACAACACAATCTGAGCCATTTTATGATAAAAGAGTATATAAAATGAGCTTAAATTTTGGAACCTGGGCTTGCTATGCAAGCTAAGCAGAACCCGGAAAAATGGCCCAAACCCAAGTAGTAGAACTGGTCTCAGAGTGATTTGTGCATTATCCAAAAATAATCTGCTACTGGTTGTTGGCTAGAATGTTGATCTTAGGGCTAAATACTTAGAATGCTCTGAAAATTTAGCTCTGAACTCCTCTCCCAAAACCCAAAAAAACCCAAAAATGGTTTGGCCCAACTCCAAGCCAAAACTGAGCCCACCAAGTGATGCAAATTCCCTAGCTAACTAACAAGTCGCCTTGCTATAAGAATGTGGATTTCAAGCCTGAATATTGCCCAGAAAATTCTATAAAATTAGCCAGAGACTCCTCTTAATAAACCCGCAAAAACCCATAAAGGGTTTGGGCTGAATCCACCGACCCCTGGTGAACCCCAACAAGTGTGAATTGCCCAATTTAGCTAGAAAACGCCCCACAGTTTTGATACTACTGAATTATGCCCAAATCTACCACGAGAAATTTCTCCCAGCTCCACCTAAATTCTCCATTGAGAAATACCTCCTATCTTTAGCCCTTATATCTCTCGGCTCCACTTATTTAATCCCTTGCACAACACTTGGTCAAATAGATTCTGCACCCTTGCCAAAAGATAGAAAAAATGACCCAGGTAATAACCTCCAATCCAGCTCGGTGAATCGTTGTCCAAACTCTGGTCTAACAATAAAAAAAATCCCCTACAAAAGCTTAGAGCCTCTAAGCCACGTGTGCTCCTACAATGTGCTCCACAAAAATACCTTTGCACTCAAGAAATGTGCACTGCTGAGTAAACTCCTGCAATGATGTCCAATGGAAGCTCTGAATTGAGCTCCCCAACTTGCCTCAATGGGGAGAACTCGAAGTTCTTCGAAATGAGGGTGGAATTCCTGCTCGGAATTTCCTTGCGCTGAATAACACGAGTTGTCTTGGCTAAGCAACTCAAGAAAACTAGTGTTAAATTGTCAAATAATCAAAAGATCCAAATGGAGGACTCCAAACTATATTTATAATTGCTAGCCCTCTCCCTTGGTGGTCCCCACCTTGCACTAATAAAATATTACTTTGCCGCCATTCTTCATTAAAATAATCATTTCCACATTTCTCCCACAAAATAATATTTTCTCTTTAATATTTAATATCAACAACATTGGCAAAACTCCTTAGTGAATTTTGCACCCACAAAAATTGGGAACATTACATCTGCGTTCCATATAGCCGCTACACATTTTGACTAGTCGGTGTTGATTTCCCACGAATTTTGGCTCCAGTTGTATCATGTGGATCAACAGTAGTGACCCTTTCTACGTTCCTGACAATTTATTTGGCTATGCAGATATGGATGCAGTCGTCCCAATACTCTGGCCATGCAAACTGCGCAACAATTATGCCAATTCAATGCTATGCACCAACGACTAACCTTCTAATTTGTGCTCACATTGGAAATGAAAGCAACTTGATCTCCACAATTTCTACTCACTGTTCGACCCACACTAGCGGCCAATGATTCATTTGGAGTCTACCATTTGGACTGTGTTACGGGAATATATAAAACAACCAAGAACTCTGTGCGCAGGTGTGTCTGTTCAACGACTCAGTTTCCGTGTGAATGATCATGCGTCTTTAACACACAATGTTTCAATGGTGCTGGTAAATACCCTAGATCAGTGATAATCACGACTCAGTCATTGCACATATACAATTTTAATTGGTTCCGGCTATGCAGATTTGTGTTGGTCAATAATTAATCATTCGACTCCTTAGCATAAATTAGACACGCCCCTTAATACAATTTCTGGCTGTGATCCTTAATCCATGCATATGGTCATCTTTTTCTATGCAACACAAAGCTATAGGTATCACTTGATTTCATAGGCAACTCCTGAAAGTGTACTCGACCTCAAGATAAGAACGCTCTCGTACAACTTGCACTGAGAGAAACGACAATAAACAAAACTTGGTTTCATGACATTTTTAATTCTTGGCCCCTTTGACGGATTTTCACTTTAATATACCACAACCCACAACAATACTCCACACCTTCACCAAACATTTATAATAATTTGGGCCCCCTTTAATACTCATTTGATTTTTGGCCTTTATGAAAAATTGCGCCTCAAATATTTACCTTTCAAAAATTCAGTTTGGCTCTATAAAATAATTTTCCTTGAGATATCTCGTCCAAAATAATAAACCCTCAAACAATCTGCAATTGGAACCATCCAGACTGGCAAGAACACCAGCTTTGATACCACTGTAATATCCCTAATGGAAATTTTAACGGTGGATACTAGAAATGAACTTGAACAACAAAGTAATCGTAAATAGAGACACAACTAGTGAATTGATACACAGATAGATGCCAATAAAATCATTGAGCCATTTTATTAATCCACTGAAAGAGTATATTAGCATGAAGGAATAATGGAACCTGAGCTTGCCAAGCAAGTGGAGCAAAACCCATAAAAAGATCTCTGACCCAATTGATGAATGACTCTAGCAATGATGTAAATGGCCCGATGAGAAGACTCTTGCAAACCTGCTACGACAAAACTCGCCTCTCCAAAACTCCAATGAAGCACTGTGAGGTTTCTGAGGGAAATCTTGTCAAGAGTATTGGGTTTTTGTCCAATACCTACCAACACATCCGAGAGTTTCCGTCCTGGGGCTACCAGTGAAGTAGAAAACTGGGTTCTCAACATCTCATACAAGAAGAAATATCAAATCTAAGATGTCCCCTAATGGCCTCCTCCCCTTCTTTTTATAAATCTGATGGACCTCTCTAGAACCTCCTATTTTATTATTATTTTAATCATGGAGCACTTTTCCCTCTTTTTATTTCAATTAAAATATTATTTTTGATGAGGGAAAATGGTAAATTGGCCACCATACTCTCTCCGACCACTGAAAGCCACTTCTCAATATCCCATCCTATAGATCTTCTCATTCCACTTCCAACGAGCTATTATAGTGAGGTGTTCCATCAATTAATCCTACTGAATGCCACCTCGAGCATACTTAATTAAGTTAGGCCCCATAATAATGCAATCTTTTGAAAGTTGTTAGAATGCAATAGAACGAAAGGCAAACTGTGTGGCTGATGGAATCTGCCAAACGAATGCCATTGGATCCCATAAACACTCCTCAAAAGTCCCTCGGGACCCCTGATGACATAAACCTGCTCCCATGATCTGGCCATTCCGCACCTTGGAAATCCACCCTGGCTGTACTATGGAGGAAAATAAAAATGGGGATACGACATTTTGAGTTTGATCTTGTAGGTGCACCTATGCTAGGCATGCATAAATCCACACAACTATTGCATGCTTGGTTGTAATGGAGCTATTTCAAATATATTTTAGTTGGATTTTCTCACTCACTTTAGCTACCACTAATCTTATTCGAGATGGGTACTTCTATCTCCTCTTTATAATAGGTTTTTTTCCTAACACCTCTTCAAGTGGACAATTTAATTTGTCTCAATGTGTGCACATGCCATAGTATGGAGGGATATATCTTCCTACTCTTCTTCATTGGATAATTATATTGGTGATAGTTGTTTCAACTAGATGGGCTAATCAGTTGCTGCATTCATCATTCCTATATAGGATGTCTCTTTTGATGCCTCTGCAGATGGAGAATTTAGAGGTACCACTTTCATAGTAGATAAGCACTATCGATAGGATATGTCTTCTAGCCTTCCTCTATTGGATGCATAGGTCAATGACGCCTTTTTCTAATAGTTGAGCAGATTAGTGGCTACATTCTCCATTTTCTATAAAGGTTGATTCTTCTAATACTCCATCAAATGAGCATTTCAACAGTACCATGTTGGTTCTGCTGGTAGGTGTGAAGTATGGTTGGGATTATCTTACTTCCCTCCTTCATTGGATGAGGTCACTAACATTTTTCTTTGTTTATTGAGCAGTGTGATGGCAACATTCTTTCAGCTTGTTGTGTCGTTGAAAACCTGCTCTTTCTTCCAATGATGGTTAACTTCACATTGAGTTGGGTATGCCCACTCACTTTTCTCTCTTATACTTATTTCTCTTTTCAACACTTATCAAATGGCCAGATTAGTATATGTGTCTCTAGATGATGTGTAGTTCAATGATGGCATTTCCTTATGAGGTGAGCAATTCTATGATGATGGTTGGGTCTTCATATACCTATGCATGCTTGTATTTGAGTTGGGTCATCTCATATCCACTCTATGCTATATTTTCACTCATGTACTTTATCACCCTTCTTCATGCCCACATGCTACGATTAAGGGGGGTTGTTGGAATGACGACAATCTTCATGTGGTCATTTATGGCTAATTTCCCTCTTTATTCTTTTTTTTATATATTTGATTACATTGTCTTGGTCACCCTCTTGGGGTGTGTGCCCTTGTTTTGTGGGCTTGTAACCCTCTCTTAAATGGTGCCTCCCATCTTGAAGGGACACCTCACTTGGGTGATGTATAAATATACAACTCAAGTTCTCATTTGTTTTTTTTCCATGGAAATAACTCCCTGGGAAAGTTTTCGCCCTTGGGCACTTCCCATCATTTTGAGGATGATACCTAGTGTAAAGCAAGCAATGCACACTTTGTTTACCTGACCTTGTGGGCATTGAACCATGGACCTGAATAATGCACCATATTACTTGCAATGTACTTGAAACTATGGAATCAAACAATTGAGCTAACTCTTGGTGCTTGGCTCATTTATATTATCTCATCATATTGGTTCTTTAGCCTAGGGGCACCAAATTTGTGTTAGTCTTGTTAATGGGTTCATATTCTCTTCTTTTTATGATGTGCTAATGGTTCATGCTGATTTAAGTTTTTTTGGTGGATCCATTCAATCCATCTCTCTCATGCAAACTCAACAATAATCTGTCCTAGTTGGGTGAGTTTCTATCTTTCTGGTATCTAATCCAAGATATCGTCTTCTCTTCATTGACCTCTGCACTTGTTACCACTTCAAAATTATGAGGTGGGTTTAACTTTTTTTGGTTTTAATGTTCATAAGGATGAAATAATTAGAACAGTGCTTGTTTAGAAGTGAGTTGCCTTGTGATTACAATTTTTTTTGATAACGAACTTGCTAGCTGAAATGGGCACCATCTTGAAGTCATTGTAAATTCATTGTTCTAGGTGTATGAAATGAGTTGTAGTAGGAATACTTGCCATGTTAGTCCAGGTTAGTTACCCATAACGACAGGAATTGGAACTGACAGGATGTGTAAATAAGCTTATCTGCAAAATGATTCATGTAGTTGGACAACCACTAATGAAAGTAAATGAATTCCAAGCAAAAGGAAATTGTAAATATAATATTCCATACATTTCCTCTCAGTCTCTCTCATAGATATGTCTACAATCCATACTTTCATTTTTACCTTGGAATAATTAAAAAGTTGAAAATTTATGTTTAGAAGGGAGAGAATGTACCATTGTGACATGCCTTTATTATTGAGTAATTGCAATAGTTCATGGTTAATCTATTTCCTTTTTCATATGTAATTGATTTGATTGTTGTTTTTGTTAGATAAATAATAGTTTTATTTTAATAAGGAATCCAATGCTAAAGATTTTTCTTATACTATTTATCTGCAGAGAATCTAGGAGAGGAGCTTGTTGAAATGTTTGTTTCAGAATTGAAGGTGAAGGTATCATCTTGAATACATTTCTCATATATGCTTGTATTTATTGATATGTGTCTCTGTTGACATCGTACGATGTTGAATTACACACATACACTTAGGAGTTGCAAAGAGAGAGAGAGACAAAGAGAGAGAGAGAGAGGGTGCACAATTCAAATTAGTGATGTGGAATTATATGCAAAAAGAAAAAAATATAAATATAATAGAAATAGAGAATGTGAAGGGATAAACCTTAAAAAATACTAAAGATAAATACATCAGTATGGAAAAGGAGGATAAGAGACAAGTCTCCCTATTTGCACTATAAGTAGAAGTGGAGGAGGGCC
Organism: Pinus taeda; assembly: GCA_000404065.3. NCBI lineage: Eukaryota > Viridiplantae > Streptophyta > Pinopsida > Pinales > Pinaceae > Pinus > Pinus taeda. Next base: position 40,668 of record APFE030319527.1, read on the forward strand.
TACCTCTCTGATCATCGATCACTACAAATGTGTTAACGCAGAGTCTAAGAATGCAACCTTAGATAGATGGTGGTGAGCCTCAACAAGATTGAGGTTATGGTGTTTAATTTGTGCAAGATCTCTTTGTTAGATTCCCATTTTTTAGTTCAGAAGCTGAAGGTTTAGTTTGAGGTAGAGCTTTTTGCTTGACTCCATAAGGCATGTGGGTCCTGTTGACCGCTGCGTGTCAACTACCCATAAGCAGTACACCCCCTTTTTTCGAAAAAAGGGGCAGCGCTTGATCGAGATGTTCGTGCCATTTAGCAGTCATCGTCGTTCCCCTGATCTTATTAAAGTTGTAAACCCAGTCTGCATTTTGATGTAAATAATCTTAGCAGAGCTGAGTCATGTATGTAAATTGCCTAGATGGACCTAATTTTCTAGTGATAATCTTCATTCCGGAAGGTTTTTCGTCTCACCGATCCATGATTGGCAGGGTTTTCCTTCAACCTGACCCCAAAGCCGAAATGAATTTATCATTAGAGTCTTAGGAGAATCCTAGTGTGTTAATCTGCTAGATTATGTTTGGTCGCAGAACTGGGTGGTCTATGAGGGTCTGTCAAAGGGCTTTTCCCCCTTGAAGATGTAAATATTGTAAAAGTCATGATGTAAAGTGTCTTGAGGGTTAGGAAAAATGTTAATCCCCTCGTGTGTCTTAAGTCCTAGGTCCTAGAGAAATTATTCCAAAGGCTATGTTTGATGATCCATAATAAAAATAAAAA
>APFE030319543.1:0-17550 GCA_000404065.3 Pinus taeda
CCTCAAGCCTCTAGTAGGTCACCTTCCAATACTCACTCCAACATGTCATGGCTAAAGAATGAACATCCAATCACAAGGAAACAAGGGTTTCCTGTACAAGATGGGGGAAGTGCAGAAGGCACAAGGGTCTTCAGACCTGATCAGAGGAAAAACTCAGTATAATAACCTTGCTCTATGATCTCTCCTCCTTTTAGGCCTTCCCTTTGATGTCTTTTTATACCAATTCCAAAGTAGTTTTTTAGTTAGGAATTGGTTGGGGACAGTTGAGGCCACGGGCACTAACAGGTGATCAGCAGGTAAAACCCGCGATCTCCGCCCGAAAATGAGGAGTTTTATAATTTTTTAAGTGTTTTAATACATATACGCAGGTTGGGTATGTATGAACCCGCGTATACACGCATTTAACTCAGGGCAATGTCGCGTACAGGGAATAAAACACTGTTTTTTAGATATATGACCAGGTCTGGAAGGAGGGGTTGCCCTAGGCCATGGCTGTAGCATCACAAACCATACTGGTGAGATTTGGAGCTATAACAAAATGAGCCCATATAATTACCCATTTATGAGGCTCATCATCACCCCCCTACTGAAGTTGTTTCTCATCCTCTGAGCAACCTAGTCAATCTCTTGGTCTTTCATGGCCCCGGTGGCCTCCCTAGCATTCCAGGCTTCTGATGTGGTCTACTCATGTTATTCATAAAATCCTGCCTTTTGTCTATGTCCTTCCAATGCTCCTTCTCTTCTTCTTTTCTTCTGCCTTCCAGCATGCCTAATATGAGTGGAGGACTCAGTTTGAGGCCAATCCAGTTGACCTTCAGACTTTGCATGGAGGGCTTGTACATTGGCACTCTTTTCAATGCCTTGTTCAACCTCATGGGGGAATGGTATTCTCTGATCTACAAGATGTGGGGTAGGGTGTTCCATTTTTTCATGCATGCATGCACATAGTCATCCCCAAGTAGCCTAAGCATATCTTCAAAGTGTGCAATGGCTTGTTCCTGATTGGCTAGATATTTAGGGGAAATATGAGGGTCATTAGAAAGCAGGTTGTGTGTGTTGATGAGTGCCATATGATCTAATGGCTCAACTCTTATCAATCAATGGTTCATTACGCTCTTTTATTAACAATCTTTTCATTTCTTCTACCCTCAATTCTTCATGGTTCATCCATGATGCCATGGCCATTAATTGCAGATCCCCTAGCTTGGCTTTGGGGTCCCACACATTCAGGTCTGTGAGGGCCATGTTGTGTAGATAGAGCTCTACCATCTTTTCTTTGTCCTCGGAGGTGCTTTTGTCACACAAATCCATGAACTACATGTAGTCTTGGAGAGGCATTATGCCTCTTTGTGCCAAAGTTTTTATTTGGAATTAAAGCCATTGATCCTTCTGATAGAGGCCATAAGATTTGGCTGGTGTTCTGCATTGTAATGCTTCTATGGATAAGCTAGCCATGTATGCCAAATGAGTCTCTTTCTCATGCAACTGCCTCCTTAGTAATTCATTCTCATTCTCAACGTGGCTTCTTGTAATGGCTTCTCTTTCTCCGAGAGCACTCAATTCCCTGCCCAATTCCTTAAGTTTGTCATCCAGTTTTCCCTTGTAAATATTTCCACCACTTGAGGATGTGCATGGAGTCTAGTGTTGCTAGTGGGCTCTTTTCTCATAAACTCCCTTGTCATACTACCTGTACTTCTTTTGAAAAACCAGATATGAAGGCGGAGACAAAGAATTTTGAGTGAAATAGACAAACAGAGGGGACTGTGTTTTTTTTTAAACAGAATTTTTTTATGTATTTCTACCCTCTTAAAGATTCATTTTATCTTCAATTTGAGACCAACTCTTCCACGTTTCGATATTCAACAGGGGGCATTCATGAACCCTACCTATTTAGACTAAAATTCATGCCAAAAATCATGTTTCCTCCTTTCAAAATGACTCACTGCCCCTCCTGTAGAATCCCGTTGTCCCTCCTGTAGATTTCTTATAGATGTTCCTGTAGAAAACCTGTAGGGCTCCTGTAGAAGATGCCAAGAGAAAAAATATGGAGGAAATCAATGGAGGATGGTGGATACGAGGCTGTGGGGGCATAAGAAGACTACTGTGTGGCTGAGTTACGAGGAGAAACTGAAGAAAAGGTGGTGAGAATGCGTGGGGAGGAATGCTCATTACCTTTTATGGTTGTTTTCGGTTATGAGTGCTGAGCTGCAAGGTGTATGTTACCCAAATTAGGACCATTGGTCCCCACCTACTTGGTCATTATGACCCCCCTCGTAATCATCCCCTCATTAGTTCATCAGAGTTAACTCTTCCTCCCACTACCTGTCCTTTGCATCTTTTGCTTGAGTTGACTGTGTGCACGTGTGGGTGATATCTCGGTTAAGTGGAGTCAAATAAATGAAGGTGTCCAAGTTAACTGGCCACCTTTCCCTCTTTTGATTTCAACCATCTCATTGCCTTCATATGATTCCTAATTACACAAATGAAAATAGAGGAGTGACTTAGCTACTTACCTGTAATCCAAGTGTATTTGTTGCCATCGACTATGAGGTGTTGTGGCTTTCTCTGCTGCATGCCTTCATTTTCCCTCATGCATGCTATCTCTACTTGTTGATGTGTTGTTGTGTGTTTTTGTAGGTTCTTCTTTTGTTGGAGCTGAGCTACATGTGCCTTTTCAACCTTCAGATGTGTTGTCCCTTGCTACTAGTGTTGGACTTCTATGGGATCAGCTGCTACAGGAATTCCTACAAGAGCTCCTATAGCTACTTCTCCCCTTGAAACTTCAGCTATTTCCATATTTTTGGAGCTCAATAATGATGCCAAAGGTGGAGATGAATGATGGAGGGATAGTAGGTAAGCTTCAAGTAAAGTTATTGGTGCCTTTTCCTCCTTTTATTTTTGTTTTTTTTTCAAAACTGAAAAACTGTTTTTTGGTGTTTTTTCTTGGAAAGGGAAAAAAAAATAATGATGCTTGGATTGTGATGTAGGCTTTGAAATGATGGCAAGGAGGTTTGAAGATGGTAAGAGGGATTATATGTTCCTCATGAAGCTTTTCTTGTCCCTCAAACTACCTCTTGTAGACACTTTTGGCTCTCTGTAATTCCTACTCGAGCCTCCTATAGAAAAAACAAAGCCTCCTGTAGAAAACACAGTTTTGGAAGAAGAGGTACAGTGGGGTGAAAGAGATGCTAAAAATGATGGAGGAAGGTGTGGAGAAGATGAGATGGATGCTGGTATGAATGTCAGGGTCCCCTTAGCACCTTCTTCTGCTCCATGTAGTCCTCCTGCAAACCTGCAATGCAATAAAAAATCATTTTTTCTTTCTCTCTTTTTTTTTTTTAAAACAACTAGGGCGCCTCAGAGAGGATTTCACCTTAATTTCCTACCCTGGGCACCTCCAAGAGAGGTTTTCACCCAGGGATCTTATTCTTTTCCCTTTTTTTTTTACATCACTGGGCTGCCTCAGAAGAGGTTTTCAACCCAATGATGGGACTCAAGCACCTCATGGAGGTTTTCACTTGAGTCCTTATTTTTTCTCTTTTTTCTTCAGTGAGTGGGTGAAGTGGAAGCTAAGACATGCTCCACTACCATCATTGTTTTATTCAAATATTCAATAAACTCTCACTTGGAGAGGGATTTCTTGTAGACTTTCAACCGATGTCCATTGACAAGCATGGGGATGGCTTCATCGTCAATGGTTCTGATCAGAACTAAACTATTTCCATTGCATTTCTCCATAGTGTAGGGCCCCAGCCATCTTTTCCTCAACTTGCCTTTGAAATCCTTGCATCTTGAATCATAAAGTAGTGCCTAATCTCCCTCTTGGAATTGCTTCTCCCTGATATTTCTGTCATGCCATATCTTTCTTTGAAGTTGAACTACCTCTATATGGAGAAGGGCTTGCAATCTGTATTCATCCAATCCATTTAGTTGAAGTAATCTCTCCTTCTGTGCATGGCTGAGGTCTAGGTCTAGCTAAGCTGCCATCCTTAGGGTATTGAATTCAAACTCTATTGACAGAAAATCCTTCTTCTTTTTCCCCTATAGGTTCTTCAAATATGTCTAGATGTTCACCTAAGGGTTTGATTGCAGCCACCGAAGAAGAGATAAGGTTCGTTGTGTGAAGTAGTGGGGGTGTTGGGCAAAAATTTTCCTAAGTTATCTCTACTCCTACGAGGCATGAAAGGAAATATTTTTGGTTGGTTTTTTGTTTCTTTTTCCCCACACTGAAAGTACCTACAGAAACTGAAATTGTGATTGAATAAAACAAATTGCAACTAGATGAAATGAACTTGATGAATGGAAATTTGCAGAATTGAAAAGGAAAGCAAGGAAATGCATAACTGAAAGAAAAGAAATGACTAGTCTACTTTTGCCGAAATAAACTATTAGCATAATGTTGCAATAGGAAATAGAAGAAAGAAGTGATCACAGAATACTCTGACACTTCCCCGAAAATGGTGCCAAAAAGTGGTGAGCACTAGTATTGTAGCAAGAATGCTGCAACTCCTGGGTTGCCAACTTTACTTTTATCAACCCGGTAGTTCGTAACAAACTTGGAAGCGTCGGTGCTATATGCACAAGTACTAGTGCTCATTGTAGGTTGTCACTTGGTCAGCCGGCGCGAGATCACTAGGAGCTCAAGCCAAATTCTATACATTTCAAAAGAATCTCTATGTCTAATGAAAGGAAAGAAATATTACTCTACAGATGTTATTCTAACTGCAAAAAGGAGAGAGACTGGAATGTAAAGCAAAATCTAGTAAACCCTAATTAATAAGCTAATTCTAATTTTGCCAAAAACACTATGAAAAACATGAAAGAAATGCCATTACCTACTCAAGGAAGTAAACAACATCTAACCATGCTATTTCTAGAAGTAAATAAGAAAAAAACATATTTTCAGATTTTTATGTGTTTTTATGTGAATTTAACATGCATCTAATTTATTGTGTGTGAGTGTGGCAGTGAACAAGTGGTGTTAGAGGGCAGTTTTGGAGCTTGGGAGGATGTAGGAAGGTGTGGATGGGTCCTAGGAGGTCTTAGGTGGCCTTATATAGGCTTTTCCCATACTCGGCCTTCAAAAAAAAGCCTACAAGAAAAACTAGAGGAGGACACAGAAAAACTACAAGAGGAAAACAGGGAAACAAGAGGAGGCCGAGAGCAATATTGGTTGTTTTGAGGGTGTGAGAGTGGGTGGAAAAGGTGGATGAAGGTTGGAATGAGGTGTTAGGGTGCCTAAGGTCTACCACGAATCACCAGGAGAGAGAAAGATGATTGGGTTTGCTCAAGGAGAGAGGAAGAAGTTCTATGAAAAATGAAGGAAACTAGGGCAGAATTGAGGTGAGGTTTGGTAGACCTATAGGGCATGGATCAGATGGAGGGTGTGATTGCTAGTCATCTAGCCTACTGCTGGAAGATATTTTCTACGTAGAAACTGACAGTTAACCAAGAAAATCAAGCAAACAATGAAATGAGTGCATCCTAGGAAAAACAGAGTTTTGCATTGAAATGGCCTAAACTATGATGTACAGAATGAAAGGTTGGGAAATGCTGTAAGAAAGGAAAGCATGCAAAAGTACTATTGCAAATCAAGAAGTGAACATGATAAAGAAGATCTAAAGCAAAGAAAAACTAGACTATCAACCTACTAGAGAACTGAAAACACTAGAAGTCCTAAGAATGAGGAAAATCTGTGTTTTTGGGGCAGCAAGAGAATCTTTGCCTCAAATCATGGTCCCAGAGGGAGGAAGAGAGACCAAGGAAATACTGCTAGCATTTTGAATCTTCTTTTATCACTGCTTAACCTACTATAGAAAGCACAAACGGAAGCAAGCTACTAAATCATCAAAAGCAACCTATTCTTAACCATAAGAGAAATACATCTAACAACAAACTAATCTACAAACTGAAGTAAAGCATACAAATACAAGTAAGGAGAAGTTTGGCTACTTGGATTGGGCCCTAACCCAAGAGATTTATCCCTCTAAGGTAACTCAGTGCTAGCTCAAAAATGATTCCATCTTCATTATCAAAAAATAGCAAGATTACATAAAACTGTCATAAAATAGTAAGCTCGAAATTTGAGCAGAGTTTACACAAGAAAAAAAGTCAACCCTATTGAGGCCCTAGGCCTCTCTACTTATACATCTAAAGCTACCAATAGCTTCCTTAAACTCGAGATAACTATCAATCATCTTCCACTTTCTCAGTTGCCTTCTAGTGCATGATTCGGCTGCTTGTACTCCGAGCTGAATGAAGAGGAATTCGAAGTTAGGAGCAATTAATGAGGGGGATTCCCTCCTATAAGTCCTCTCCTCTATCTAATTCAAGTTATTTCTATAGTTTGACCACTAGATCCTTGAATTTGACCCTGAAATCCATCAATAATCTGCATTAAATACATGTTAGACCACATGGCATAATAACTAACTCAACTCACCCTATAAGCATAAATATAATCAGAAAATCATACAATAAGCTAAGAGAATGGTTGATTTTACTAGGTTAGGAGGTAAATGAGCCCTTATAATTACCCATTTATGAGGCTCATCAAAGACTCGACATGACAATGATGGTACATTCATGCTGCTACTAATGTGCATGTAACGCTGCAGTGTTTCTGGGTGATGGATGTCCTCATGGTGTGTCACAGCTTCACCTCTGCATGGCAAGGTGTGCTGAGTCTTTGATGGTCATTGGGTTCGCTTGATGTTGCATTCTCATGTTTCTCCTTGCTTGTATGTTGGCATGCTTAATAGTTTCATCCATTCGCGAAAGGTGTATGCTCATCCATCCGTATGTCCACAAACACATCTTCGCATATTCATCCATGCATTAATCCATGAATCCATATTTGCATGCATTATTTGTTCGTCCATTCACGAATAGATCCTCTTGCATGTAATCCCCTTGTTCATCCCATCTGTCATCACGCCATGCTTGTTTGTGTACCTGTATCTGCAGTCACTCATGACGAGACGACATCAAATCAATAAACCTCCTAGTTTACCATGATGCATGATCGTTTTGGATGCAGGCGACTGGGAGAGAGGTCAAGGTTATGAAACTACACAAGGCAAGCTTCGAGCTGGTATTGAGGCTCTGGTCACTGCTGGTGAAAATTGCACAGAAGTCACTAGGAGATGGTGATGGGAAATCTGAATCAACAATGACTATCCATGGGATCTGGCTTGGCTCGAGTACATATCAGCGCAACCTTTTAGAGGAGCAGTCCAAGCTATAGGAAGGCTGGGCAGAAAAAATTTGTGCAATTTATAGAAGGAGCGAGCAACGGATCTTGGCAGCAAAAATTGCACAATTCCTAAATGGAATTGGCAGTAGGGTGCTAGGAACTGTTGGCAAGAAAAACTGTGATGATGCTCGGAGGTAGGCCTGCTAATCACCTTTGCATAGTTTCTGAGCCGAGTGAACTTCTGGGTAGCAAAGGGCTTGCTCATGAAATCTGCATAGTTTTCTAGGTGAGCAGCCGGCTGACTGACTGGTGGGCTCACAGGGAAGACTGTGAAATGTTCTAAGGGAGATAGCGATGACCACTGGGTGTTTGTGAAACTTGTCTACGTAATTTTCTCAGTCAGTAGAGTGGGCATGGTCTACAACCTCTGCACAATTTTTGAGGGGAGTTAGTCCTAGGGTGATTGCCAGGTCAAACTCTCTGGTTGACCAATAGGAGGTTTAATTGATCATCTTGTAGGTAGTGCAACATGAAATGGCTTGCTTGGTGCTTTTGTGTTGTTCTAGGTGACAGTCGATCGAGTCAATGGTAGGGTGAAGGTCAAACTGTCAGAGGGAGATCCATTCATCAGAACTTTAGCAAAATAACTAAGTGTGTGAGCGAGTGAAAAGGTGCATAAGTGATCTTGCTAAGACACACTTACATGAATTGATGACGAGATGACTTAAACCATCCATACATACATGACCAACATGACTGACCGACTATGTGAGTCGACAAGCATGACTCTTGTGATTGATCGTTGGATGACGACGACGATGCTTGCACGATAGTGCATACGACTTTATGTGTGAACACAACAAATGCTTTGATAATGAACACAACATGTACACATGAAGCGAAGACCTTGTGCACAAATAGAACATGGTCGCAAGAATGACGTAGCAATCAACATGCAGAAGACAACAATTGGTCAAACAAGTGAAAAAGAAGCACAACATGTAGAAGCAACACATAAAGTGACTTTTCACGTTTGCGCACATGCATGTTACAGAGGTCAGGATGATATGATAATGACAAGTAGTATTTCAAACTCAACTAAGAGGTGTACTTCGAAAGATGTTTTGTGCTTACCATACTTACCCTCCATATGATCATGTGTTTGATGGATTTTTCATGTTGTCCTTATCTTTTCCATTAATCGGTTCCTTGGTCCTTCTCCTCAACTCCTTGGAAGCCATTTCAGCATGTCACTTTTTTGTGTAGCCACTGAGAGGTAGGTCTGCAAAATTTCAGTGGATAGTGGCTATTGCTAGGATGAGGCCCTGGGAGGTCCATCTGCACAATTTCTGCATGCAAGGATGACAAGACAACTTGAACAACACTACATAGTTATGAGGCTCAAAGCACTACTGCGGGACAGGGGTCCTGGGAGGACACCTCTATGCAATTTCTGAGTGTAGTGTTGCTGGATTGCTCTACAAATTTCTGAAGAGCAGTGCTGGCTAGGGCCTCTGCGCACTACGGGGTTTCAGCGGGAAAGGGAGGCTGGTGTCTCTGCGAACTACGAGGTTTCACCAAGCAAAGGAGGAAGCTTGATGGGTGTAAGAACAAAGCACATAGTTCTGAGAAGCTGGATGATGCTATTTTTCTTGGGGAAATGGCTAAGTGTGAGATTAGTGAAACATATGCAAACATTGATAAGACTCGACTTTGATCAAACACGGAAACATAGACCATCCAAAATACGTAATACATACTTTTCTTGATGCAACAAACTTTGTGACATGAGTGCCTGAGGGGAGTGTGAAACATGTCTATCTGATGAAAACCATTCATATGCACACAATTCCCTTGAAGCAAGACAACATTCCCTTTGCATGACAGACAACAACAGTTATGCCCGAAAATGACATATGCTACAAAAAGATGAGATCGCGGAAAAATATTTAGGATCAAGGAGGGAAGCTTGAAATCGTCAGCTTACCAACAGATGACCAAGGATGATCAATCGCAGGATCCAAAGTAGGCTCCGAAATTTCCATGCGAGCCAAAATTTTGGAGAGTGGTTGTAGCTGCTATAACACTTGGTGACACACTCGTAGAACTGCAGCTTCTCTATTTTGGTTCATTGACAGCACAAGGCCTTGGTATTTTGAGGAGTATTGAATTGATGTGTGAGTTACTTCGACTTCCCCACTTACCCAATGAACAGAAATGGTTCACCTTTTTCCAACTCAGTCAAGCAAAAAAAAAGTTCAGCTTGATCACAGTGTTTCGAAATCGGGAAGGGTAGTTTGACTCGCGAGTTGGAGATGTTTAGAGTTTTCAGAGTATAAGTTTTCATCCCTGGTGTTGCTCCACTTTCAGCAGGCTTGGAGAGTACCCCAATGGAGTCACATAGGAACACATGCATTGCTCCACTGCCAGCGAGCCTGGTCAGAACCCTGGTGGAGTTGCATGCTTCACCTCTCTGTGTAGGAAGACTTTCTCTTCTTTCACCTTTGTATTTTTTTTAAGAGGATTTTGCATCGGCACTTATTTATTTTTGGGGTAGAAGAGGGATCCTGACTTATTGAGACCATAATAGATTTTTCCTTCAGAGAAGCATGTAAGACCTCTGACATAGGTTTTCCCATTTAGATTTTCCCCTTCTCCATTTCTACTAGTTGGATGAGCTTGAACACATAGAGCAGAAGGCTAAGGATAGGCACGGTGTTTCCTAGTGTGGACACAAGTTCATGGTTGGACCAAATTTCCCCTTACAGACAGCTCGTATTTTCTATCAAGACTTCATTGACCAAAGGTTACAACTAAGCACAAAGAAGATGGACACAAGACTAGCCAAGTGATACAGTGTCACAAGTCTCTTAGATTTCAGCCACATAGTCATTCAAAATCCAAAACTCAGTAGATGGCAGCACTTATTTCTGGAAAACAAAAATAGCAAGGTATTAATCAAAAAAAAAAAATGAAACAAAAATAGTAAGCAAACCCAACACAACGAAAGCAAGCAAATTAAACAAGCAAACATACTAAACCAAGTCAACAAGTAAACAAACATGCAAAACCAAAAAGAAAAGACAAGTGAGAAAGCAAACACTACTCATAATCCTATGCTAAATGGTTAGGGTTATGTGAAATGAAATTTCCAGTGAAGCCACCATAGGCGTACCCGACCTTCAATCACGAAGATACAAGCAATTAAAACAGATAAAAAATAGTGTGTAACAGAAAATGAAAAAACTTGACAAACTTGCACAAGAGAGGGAAGGTCTCACCTATGGGCAAAAGAATGTGTCACAACCACCCAACACACATTCTTACCTCTTCCGTGAACAAACCTCAGAGGCCTCTTGCGAGTGTGTGTTGTTCTACACCAAGTTCCTTAGCGAGTGCAAGGAAGGAGTGAAGCATGTTACCTGCAAAACAACTCATGAAGTAAGATTGTTACAGCCATTCAGCGATTGGATCATAAATTCGCCATGGCTATTTTTAAATATTTGTGGTCTTTGAGAAGATGAATTCCTAATTTGACAAAGGGGATCACGACGGGAATCTAATAAATATAGATAGATTTGGTCATTCTCATCAGTCATGTCAAGACAATGAGGGCCTACCATAGCCATCAGGACAGGCCGAAGTGCCTCACTTGCTTGACAAAAGTATAAGAATAAAGATGTTACACAGTGAAGATCATAGTGTGCGAAGCGACTGTCATTGGATGTAATGTTGGGAAAATGATAAACTGCATGACAGCCACCCAAGATAGAAGAAAAATCAGAATAGTCACTCGAGATGCCAGATTCCCAGTTTGACATGAACAAAGAGAATTTTTGAACAATTGTGCGAACTCTCTGAATGAGGGAACCAATTTCATTGTTCATTAGACATGATAGAACACCCACCTGAAATTGGTGAAAAAGTGCGCAGGCATCATGGTAATCATATAAATGTAGAAAGGATGTCAACACTATGAATGTGTGAAACCATTTGGGTTGTGGTGAAATGAGAGTAACTTGATTCGCGCGATAGGTTGTGCGCTCATCATCACATAGGGAGATTGTTGGTGTGATGAGTGGGAAGATTTGACGTGTGAAATTTGTAAAAAGACCAAAGAGATGATTACAAGAGAGAACATCCGATAAGTATGTTTCCAGATAAAGATAGTCTTTGAGATGATCAACTTCCCTGTCTCATGATTGAATGAGGGATAGACACTCCAAACCTGAATTGGATGTAAGAGAGGTGCATGAAGATGAACAAGATGTAACGGACTCATGGATTTAATCATTAGCGAAAATCTAAAAGTTTGAAATATCACACCTAGAATAGTAAATATTCTTTACACAGAGATACACGTCAAGTGAAACCAAGCAGATAGACTGATTGTGCATGAGAAATGAGATCTGATTTGGTTTGGCGGGCTTACCAGAGTCGCGAGGTCCTGACATAACCATCAACAAACGTTGAAGTGCCTCGAATCCCTCGCACGTCCTGAAACTTTCCAGAACTGAAAAATTGCATTTTGAGATTTGAACCATATCATGCATTTCTTGAGGATGGTTGTTGTTACTGATTTCAAAACTTCTCTTAGGATGACAACCATCTCTGTCACAAGCTTTATCAAAATTTTCAGCAAGTTGACTTGATGAGTTGTCTTCATGAAACACACAAGATGATGATGAGTGGGAAGAGTCATGTGTGTCGAGACTATTTTCATCATGGATAGCCTCATTGCCTTGTGTCGATCGAGGAGATAACTCATAATATGAATAAGAAAGAGAACGTGGAATATCTTTGACGCATGTTGATGCACTGTGAATAATAGGACACACAGGCAAGTGAGGTGCAAAGGAAGCTTCGATATGGATGTCTTCTTTAATTGGTGCACATTCCATATCTGATTTAGTGTGTACATGAGATGACAATAGATCATATGATGTTCTTGGGCATTCATCACAACATACAGAAGTGTGGGATTGGTGACAACCCAAGACTATAGGTTGATCGAAAGAATTGATTCTGCATGATGTTTCACCAAGGTTCGTTGATCGAGAATCGATCAAGAATGGAAGCTCAATGTTTTTTAGAGGAATTGATTATGTATTCATTTTCCTACTCCTTCGTTTGTATGATGTGACTACCTTGCACATGACTTCAACTTGAGCCAGCAGCTCAAGAATCAAGAGAGTGTGCATAGCTTGCTTGTGAAGCATATCACTCAAGCGAGTCATGGTGCAAGGAGTCATGGCTTGTAGATGATGGAGGATGGTAGACATGCAGATTGGACTCAAGACTTGTGTTATGAATGGTGATGTCCTCTTGCAGAATGGACTTATGAGTTTTCGCCATAGGATTTCTAAACCATTCTGGAATTTCCTTCGTTGGGGTAGGAGACAGCTGAGCAAATGGGTTGAGAACATGTTGCACAGATTTCTCAGCTTTGCAACTGCTACGAGGGTGTACTTGCTGAGAAGATTTCTTAGATTTATGGTTGTTGCAAGGGGTCACCCTCTTCGATACATGAGGTGTCTCGTGATATTCAAGAGTCAAGGAAGAAGGGAAATCAAGAGGTTCACCATTTTGGGAGACGTGAACTAGGCGTTTCACTCTTGGCTCATGAAGTCAAGGTCCACAAATCATTCATAAATTTTGTGACATAGGTGAAGGAAGCGGGTAGCAAAGTCCTCAACTGATTCGCGAGGATTCATTCTTAAATGAGAGATTCTTTCATAGACATCTTGGTGGTCACACTAATCAAAGGCTTGATGGAACTCCTTGAGGAAAGTGAGAAGTGAATGGATAGAAGTGGGTGGCAGGGTATGAAACCACTGATTAGCATGAACTTCAAGGGTGAGGAAGAAGAGTACGCAAACAATCTCATCACTATTGATTTCATGAGATTCACATAAATAAATAAAATCATAAATGTGCTCGGTTATGGACGTCCTGTCCTCACCGTCAAACTTTAAAAAGGACTAGTGATCGAGAAGCTCATCGGGGATTGATAGTTGATTAAGGGAGAAATGAGAGAAACACCTCGGGAGCACAAATTGTGTATGATTCATTGGGTAAGAGATTCGACCCAGATGTATGGGCTCAGCTTGTCATCTGGCCCTCCTTCTAGCGCCAAAATGTTGACGGTGTTGGACCCGCCAACATCAGGGGATCTCCCCAATATGAAGTCCCAACTAGACCTCACACTGTTTGGGGTAGGAGTCCCATCCAGTATGATGGCCTAGTTACCATTATATTAAATGTTTGCCTCAGCTCTTACTTGTCAAAATAGGAGAGTGGTCTTCTTTGTCTTCAAGTAGTGAGGTTCGCGTGCCTGGTGATTGCTAGTGTTACTTGTGCCAATGGTTCTTTCACCATAGAGGGAGAGGGTGAGAGTGACTCCCAAGTCATATGGGAGGAAGTCCCAACTCTATTAGGAACACACAACACAACAGGATGTGCACAGCTTCTGAAGGAGCAGTCCACACAGATGCGGTAGTCACAACACACAGGGAAAGATAATGCGTACAGCACAGAACGAAGGATTCCATGCAAGTGCGACGGTCATTATAGAAAGTTTACGTGAAAGGTTTGTTTGATGTCCAGGGAGGTAACCAACATGGGAAGGACAATGTTAATAGCTCATACAACATATTTGCATTAATATATATGTATTACAACAATTGAATGAGTTCAAGTGTTAAACACAGGTTAAAGAAACATGAATTACAAGTGTTCAAGATTTTTCTTATAGCAATTACAACACATGTGTGAAAATGTGTTCTCCTGTTAGCAGGCTTCTAAATTAAGCTAAAGTTCCAATACACATCGCTACACCATACATCACTAACCCTGTGGGCAGGGCATTGGAACCACTACTTATGCCTCAAAGAAAATATTACTGACTCTCAAGGCTATCTGGGAGGAGCCAAGGTGAAAAATTTCTTTGCATGTACAAATGAGGGGGTATTTATAGCCAAGGGTGAAACTGACCCTTGTGGCTGTTTGACTTCCCTCATGACTGTTTGACTTGCATGACCTTTCAACTTTACATGACTCTTCAAATGACAAGTGGGCCTCTTGGACTTCCACATTACATTACATTGATTGAGAGTATGGCCCATAGTAGAGATGTGGACAACATGACTCATGAAAAGACTCGACATGACAGTGTTGGTACATTCATGCTGCTACTGGTGTGCATGTCGAGTTGCAGTGTTGTTGGGTGATGGATGGTCTCATGGTGTGTCACAGCTTCACCTCTGTATGGCAAGGTGCACGGAGTCTTTGATGGTAGTTGGGTTCACTTGATGTTGCATTCGCATGTTGCTCCTTTCTTGTATGTTGGCATGCTTGACAGGTTCATACATTCATGAAAGGTGTATTCTCATCCATCCATCCGTTCGCGAACACTTCTTCACATGTTCATCTGTGCGTCTATCCGCTAACACATATTTTCATGATCGTCCATTCGTGAGCACATCTCTTTGCATGCATCATTTTTAATACATTTGTGAACAGGCCCTCTTGCATGTACTTCCCTTGTTCATACCACCTATCATCACACCATGTATGTTTGTGTACATGTATCTGCATTAACTCATGACGAGATGACATCAAATCCATAAACCTCCTAGTATACCATGATGCATGATCATTTCGAATGAAGACGACCAGGAGAGAGGACAAGGTTGTGAAACTGCACGAGGCAAGCTTTGAGCTGGGATGGATGCTCCTGGCACTGCTAGTGAAAACTACACAGAAGTCATTGGGAGATGGTGACCGAAAATATGGATCAACAGTGACTATCCACGGGATATAGCTCGGCTAGAGGACAAATCTGCACATTTTTTTAGAGGAGAAGTCCCGGTCGCAGGAAGGTTGGGTAGACAAAATTTGCGCAATTTCTGGAATGAGCAGGTAGCGAGAGCTTGGAAGAAAAAACTACGTAATTCCTAGAGGGAACTGGCAGCAAGCTATAGGGAGCTTGGCAAGCAAAAATTGTGTAATTCCTAGAGGGAACTGGTAGCAGGCTGCTGGGAGCTTGGCAGCCAAAACTGCACAACTCTTGGAGGGAACTGGCAGCGGGTTGTTGGGAATTGCTGGTGGGAAAAACTATGTTGATGCTGGGAGGCAGGCCTATTGATCACCTCTGCATGGTTTCTAAACCAAGTGGACTATTGTGCAGCAAAGGGCTTTCTCATGAAATCTAAGTAGTTTTTCAGGTGAGTAGCTAGTCGTTTGACTGGTGGGCTGGCTGGGAAAACTACACAATTTTCTAAGGGAGACAGGGATGAGCACTAGGTGTCTATCTGACTTTTCTATGCAATTTTTTCAGTCAGCGGAGTAGGAATAGTCTACAGCCTCGGCGCAATTTTTTAGGGGAGTCAGCCCCGGGGTGACTGCTGGGTCAAACTCTCTGGTTGACCAGCAGGAAGGTTGATTGATCATCTTGCAGGCAGTGTAGCTTGAAATGGCTTGCTTGGTGCTTCTATGCTTTTATGGGTGACATTCGATCGAATCGATGGTGGGGCGAAGGTCCGACTATTAGAGGGAGATCCAGTGGTCAAAAATTTAGCAAAACAATTAAGTGTGTGAGAGAGTGAAACAGAGCATACGCGATCTTGCAAATACACACTTACATGAATTAATGACGAGATGACTCAAACCATCCAAACATACATGATCAACTTGAATGACCGACGGTGCGAGTCGACAAGCACGACACTTGTGATTGATCGTTGGATGACTGTGACAACGCTTGCATGACAGTGCATACGACTTCGTGTGTGAGCTCAACAGATGATTTCATTGCGAACACAACATGTACACATGAAGCAAAGACCTTGTTCATGACCAGAACACGGTCACAAGCATGCAATAACAATAAACATGTAGAAGACGACAGTTGGTCAAACAAGTGAAAAAGAAGTACGACATGTAGAAGCAACACATAAAGTTACTTTTCACATTTTTGCACATGCATGTTACCGAGGACAGGATTATATGATAATGACAAGTAGTTATGCAAACTCAACTAAGAGGTGTACTTCGAAATATTTTTCATACTTACCATACTTACCCTCAAGATGATCATGCATCTGACATATTTTGCATGCATTCCTGATCTTTTTCATTACTCAGTTCCTTGATCCTTCTCCTCAACTCCTTGGAAGCAATTTCAGCATGTCACCTTTTCGTGTAGCCACTAAGAGGTAGGTCTGTGAAATTTCAGTGGACAGTGGCTACTGCCGGGATGAGGCCCTGGGAGGTCCGTCTGCACAAGTTCTGCATGTAAGGCCGACAAGACAACTTGGAAAACATTGTACAGTTTTGAGACTCAAAGAACTATTGTGGGACAAGGGTCCCGGGAGGACACCTCTGTGCAATTTCTAAGTGCAGTAATGTTGGACTTGTCTATGCATTTCCAGAGAGCAGTGTTGGCTGGGGCCTCTGCGCACTGTGGGGTTTTAACAGGCAAGGGAGGTTGGTGTACCTACGCACTATGGGGTTTCATCAAGTAAGGGAGGAACCTTGATGGTTGCAAAAACAAAGCGCACAATTTCGAGAAGCTAGATGAGGCTAGGTTGCTTGGGAAAATGGCTAAGTGTGAGATTAGTGAAACATATGCAAACATTGATAGGACTCGACTGTGATCACACACGGACAGGTAGACGATTCAGAATACGTAATACATACTTTGCTTGATGCATAACCTTCATGATGTGAGTGCATGAGATGAGTGTGAAAAATGTCTATGTGATGACAACCACTCATACACACACAATTCCTTTGAAGCAAGACAACATTCCCTTTGCATGAAAGACAACAACCACTATGCCTAAAAATGACATATGCTACAAAAATATGAGAACACAAACAACTCTTTAGGATCAAGGAGGGGAGGTTGAAATCATCATCTTACCAACAAATGGCCAACGATGATCGATCGCAAGATCCAAAGTAGGCTCTGAAATTTGCATGCGAACCAAAATTTTGGAGGGTGGTTGTAGCCACTACAACACCTTCCTCCCGCTCCGCTTTCCCTTATCCCATCACTCTCTCTCTATCTCTCCCTCATCACTCTATCTCTTTCCACTTATATTATTCCCTCTTTATCTATCCCCTATTCCCTCTTCCTCTATCTCCTTCCTCCAACTCCATCTCTACTTCCTTCCCTCTCTCCTTCTCTCTACCCCCTTAACTCTCTTCCTCTCTCCCTCTATCATCCAACTCTATCTCTATCTCCATCCCTCTCTCCTTTTATTTATTTCTCCCCCTCACTCCCTCTATATCTCCTCTCATCTCACCCCTTCCTATATTTATCTATCCCTCCCTCATTCACAACAACCCCC
>APFE030319544.1:0-17022 GCA_000404065.3 Pinus taeda
TGTGTACCCATATGTATATATGTGTTTTTGGGCTAGTAGCACTATGTATATATGTTTTGAGGCTAGAGTTTTCATGTGATTTTAGGCATGTCTCCTATGTGCCAAAAGGCCAATGATCCTAACTATGTAAATATGAAATCACATTCATAATAATAAAAAGACATCACTAATGTAGATCTAGTCAAGCAAGAGAGTATGGGGGGCTAGGACTTCACAAGTGAGAAATGGGGCTAAGGTCTAAGTGACGAGGTTATGAAACCCATGAGACTAAGCCATTATTAAAAAAAAAAAGAGAGAGAGAGACTAAAGTCAAGAGTGCACATGTTTCAATACTAAGTCTTAAAAGTGACTGGTTTGAGTGTCATTTGTCATTTTTGGCACATGCACATAAAAGTGGGAGCCTTAGTGTTACTTCATGATTCAATTCCATCATTATTACCATTATTTCCATTGCAATTCTAGGAGGGAGAGGGGTGTGACCCTTTATTATTTTTACCATATTGATCCTAAGTGGATCTATGTGTGCACTTATCCTTAGTTTTCCTTGGGTAAGGTTTGAACCTTAGAGGGATGAGAGTAGGGATAGATTTCCCTAATGTGAGGCTTAGAGAGTACTTGGAGACTCCTAATGGATGTTGGAAATCTTGGAACCATAGGGCTCTGAGACTTCCTAGATGATCTATATGAGAGCCCTTGAACGGTAGTGGCGCAATCAGAGGAATCGTAGGTGCAAAGAAGGGGGTGCACTACCTTAGGCTTTGCAAGATAATGGGATATGGGAGATCGTAGGTTGGAAGCTACTAGAGTTTAGTACATTCGCATGTTACCTTGTTGGTGTTATCTATAGACCTTAGTTGGATTTAGGAAGCCTATCCCTAGGTGGAATTATATCCCCATCTTAGGGGTGACTTTTTGCTAAGATATTATGAGTAATTTAGTCTATGACTAGGTGGAAAGCCAAATGTTTGTAGCCAATTAGTGATTCCTTTAAAATAGTAAGTGTTTCTTATGATGTTTTTATGTTTTTGTTCTATTTAATTCATGGATATGCACATGTTGTTTATGTTTAATGAAACTATATGTGTGTGTCATGATTTTGACATTATGTGTATGTGTGTAATACATGGTAGTATGCATTAGACATGCATGAGAGAGTAGATATTTAACATTCTAGTTGATATTGGGGCCCTTTTGAGAATTCTATTTTATGGTGTTCGACATATATGAACTAGAATTAAAGGGAAAATTTAGAAATTGGATTTCTTAGAGGTTGTATTGTTCCCATTGATAGGTTGGGGCAATTACAAAGAGATAATAGAGTGGAGGTTACAACACTCAAGTTATATGGGTCTAAACTTTTCTTGTAGAGGAAGTGCAGTGTACATGCCAATTATTTATTAGAATTCCTCAAGGGAGGAAATGGAAAATTTAAGAAATTTGATACTTATGGGAAAAGGCCAAATTTGAATGGTAGGCTAAGTGTTAGAAGCACTAGTTTTTACAAGTCACAAATATAGATTGATAATATTAGGGTTGGATTGCAATGTGCATAATTGACCAAGGAAGAAGAGTTTATAAAAGGAGAAAAAGACCAATTCTAAGTGAAATTTAGAGGAGAAAATTCAATCAGAATGATAAATGTATACGTATAATATCCAAATCAAAGGTTGCATGCTTAGATTCGATGAAATAATGAGTTACTTGTAGAAGCAGAGCTACAAATTTCATATAGATGGAAATTTTGAAAATTGGGCTTAATAGCATAATCAAAAATGAAAATTTTCTAAAAAATGGAAATTTGTACTAGTGCCATTAGCGCTAACAGAGAAACACCAAATGGAAATTGAGCTAATATAGCATGAAATGGTGGATAGTTGCCACCACAGGGTTAATTTAGAGTTAAGTTATGATTTCATCATGTGAGTAGCCATCTATGTTTGAATTTAGTGAGGATTGTTGACAATAGTCGTCATCCACTATCAGATCTATCAAAAATAAGAATTTTTGTTATCATATCAGCATGTTTAAGCCCAATATCAATATGAACAATTGATCATTACCAAGACCAATCATTAGATCAATTAGATGTGCATGTAATAGATAAACATGTTGCAACTTTGCACCTAATATGCATTCACAATCATTGATCAAAGATCAATCTTGAATGTTAGATCCATTAGATTCATATGTTCAAGTTGAACTTTAATCAGGTTCATTTATGATATGAAATCTCATCACTAATCTAAGATTAATGTTGATTGTTGCATCTATTGGAAGAAAGGGTATATAATACTAATGGGCATTCATCTTCAAGTCTTATGTTGATCTAGACTAATGGATCGCAATCAACCCCAGTTGTTGGATGTTCCAAAGGCAAGTTGCATGGTTAACATCCCTTAATCTTGCAGTCTAATATCAAATCTAGATTTTTATATTGCAATCACCCTCAATCATTGGATCTATAGGAACTCAAATATTCATTAAAAATGGGGCACATTCAAACCTAATGAGTCTCCACCATCCAATTGAGTCAGTGATAGTTGTCATGTCTAATATTGTGTTAATGCGATGAAAAAAAAGTTTAGTATTGTGTTAATAAAATATAAAAATGTGTAACCCGGATGCAGGTGACATAAATGAGAATCAATGAAGTTATTCAGGACTGACGGGGCGTGGTACTACCATCTACTGCACCACGCACCTATCTGTGCCTCCACCTGGTGTCAAATGGCTCGATCCTGGATGGATTCGGCTCACTTAAGGCGAGACCGATCTCAAATGAAGTTAGCATTAAAGAATTGTTCAGTCCAACGCATGGCAAACAATGTTTCAATTATGGTCCTTTCGTCTCTCCTTCCCTACATTTACTTCCCATTCTCGTGCCTCTGCTCATACCCTACAGCTCTTCTCTGCTGCATTTCAGTTTGTGATTCCTGTGTGTCGCTCTTGGTGGCTCACGCCGCTGGAACTGAGCCCCCCTTTCTTCAGTTTTAGGCCTATCTCTCGTTTTTCTGTGGAATCCACCTGGTCCTTTTTCTATTTTCCACCGGAGTTTCCTGTGCTCCTTCGCCATCACTCTGCATCCTCAACATGGTTCGGCACAGAAAGCATAGTCGTATCAGTGGGAGCCATGGGGGACGAGGGCACTCTCAGAGAGCTCAGTCCGCTAACCATAATCTTGCTCCCTCTTCTCTGCCCGTTTCTCAGTCAGAAGAGCCTCCTCTCAACCCTCCTTGCAGACCTTTCTCGCATAGTGCGTTCCAGTCCTCCCACTTCCGGTTCCAAAGCAACCTTAACAGGCCCATTATATCTGCCCATATTTTGGTTATCCTTTCTAAAGAAGAAGCGCCTCCTCTGGTTACTATTCACCATCTTGTTGAGCTCTCTCAGGATAATCTTGGCAAAGGGCAAAGCCAGGAGGATATGCAGAATATGGCAGCTGCAGACAAGCTGAATGAGCGTGGCAAGCAGCATGACAAGGTCGAAAGCCTTGATGATTCTCAGCAGCCAGGTGGTAGCTCGCATGGTTGTTCAAGTGACATTCGCCCCTCGTCGACTCCTCCTAGAGGCAATGACGCTGGCGACGTGGCTACAAATGAGGAGGATTGGAATGGAAACACATGCCTAGTGGTTGAGGAGCCTCCAGAACTGGGAATGGAAATGTAATGCTTCCTGGATTCTATGCTTCTCCCTGTTTTATCATGTTTGGTTCTGGTTCGAGGTGCTCAGGCGATTTTTGAATGTGTTCCCTTTTTTCTGATAAAATGGCAGATTGTAGCTCTTATGTGGATTCGGTTAGTTTCTCTCTTTGTGCTAATGATCCTACTAGGATTTGACTTCTTTCTTTTGCTTATAATCCTCCCATTCTTGGGATGGCCTACTGTGTTGTCTGCTCTCAGACGCCCATTCCTGAAGCTGCAACTTGTAATATTATTTTCACTTTCTTTTAATAGATTTAGCCTTTACTTAGAAAAAATATATATATAAATGTGTAAGAAAATTATTGACGATAAATATACAAGGCAAGGATATAATTAAACAAATTTAAAACTAAAAGAGAGTAACAAATTGAGGAAGTAAGGATACTTAAAAAAAAACAAAAGGATATAACATAAAGTATTAGATGAGAGGAGGGGATACAAACTACAAGTAATGATGAAGGCATTAGATAATGGGTTGTTGGGTGTAGCTAAATTTATACTTATTTTTACAATTAAAGTTATTAGGATGTTTTTGTTACTTTTAAAATTTTCTAATGATGATAAATGAGTAATAAGGAGTTAATGTTAAGACTTTTGTATGATGAAAACAAATGAGATTGTTAGGATGCGCTGCAATCGCACATTTAGTTATAAAGTGATCATAAAAGGTATCAACTATATGTTCTTTTTTGGATGAATTTAGATAGAGTAATTAGTGTAGCCAATGCAAGTTTTGTTAGAAGAAAAAAAGAATTTAGTAGGATCATTTGCAATCACACATTTAGTAAAGTGATCATAAAAGGTATCAACTATATGTTCTTTTTGGGTGAATTTAGATAGAGTAATTGGTATAGCTAATGAAATTTTTGTAAGAAGAAAAAGGAATTTAGTAATCACCTTGAGAAATAGGTGGGTTCATCTTATATTTGGAACTTCTAAATAATTGTTTTAGTAACTTGTAAGGCTTAAAGATGGTTTTTATATTTTTTTTGGCTAAGGTCATGAAATTTTCTCAATGATGTTGTAAATTAAAGGGAGTGAAATTTGAGCTCATGTTCAAGGAAAATACGGGGGGTTTTTGGTTTTATTTTCGGGTTTTAAGAGGATAACATACTGAAAGGATTTTTTGTTTTTGGAAATAGAATAAACATTGATTGAAGGGATTTAGTAAGGTCAACTTTTTCTTTGCTTAGATGCAGATGGTGAAAATTTGAACAACTCTATAGACATGCGTATTAAGAATGACATATTTTTGAGTTAGTTGATGGTGGTATTAGACATGAAATTATCTATTTTTGTGAGTCATTTTGGGAAAAACTTAGTGAGAAGGAGACCTATCAATTTATTGAATAACTAAGGCATTGCTCTCACTAAAACTAAGAGTTTAGTTATTCATTGTATTCATCTATGGCAATATAAACGTGGTTTATGCAATTATATACATGTGAATGGTTGGTGTAGGTGCATCTTTTAGATAAAAATGTAATTTTCTAATAAATAAAACTTTAAAAATCTAATTTAATTATAAATTATTATTAAGATACAATTTTTAATGTATTTTAATATTTATTAAAATTAATTTTGATTACCAAAACATGTTTTTGTTTTGTTTAATGTTGTATGAGTTCTTGAGATAACTACACGCTTAACTTTTGGCTGAGAAACTGCAACCAAAGGACATCTAAGCTTCAAAATTACCCGAGGAATTGCACCCAATACTTATTCAAATATTAAAAAAAATTAATCAAACTTTTATATATATATTTTATATATATATTTATTTTATAATTTGTTTATTTTTTATATATATGATATATTATATATATATACTCTTATAATTTCTATTATTAACACAATTAATTTATCTTATATTTATACGTTTGGGCTTTATTTAATTTAAAAGATGTTATTATAAAATTTAAAAGATGAGAATATAAATAAATTGTAAAATATTCTCCAATATGGACAACGATTGGCAAACTTAACTTTATAGTAAAATTATTATATAATAAAAAAATGTAATTATTATATTACTTTTTACGTATATTTGTTTTTTAAATATATACAATGTTTTAATTATTATTAAATTAATGTATAGAGAAATTGGTAAATGGATTGGTTTTGTATGATGTGACATGCATTATAGGGTTAATTTTGATATCACTATAACTTTTAGGTGAATAACAAATGACCATTAGTAAGCATTCTAGGATTTGAACATGGAACCTTTATACTCACATTTACTTTTACATTTTCATGGCTTGCCAAATGAACTTTGGGAAAAGACTAATCTTTGCACTCGCAATACTTTTACATTTTCATGAGTTTGCCAAGTAAACTTCCTTTGAAAAAACTAATATTTGATTATTTTTATTAAATTATAATTATATTAATTTTATTTAATGTTATAAATTTAAAAAAGAAAAAACACAATAATAGTTTTAAATTAATATTTTAACATTTTTCTCCCGAATAGTGTGAATAGTGGAGTGAACCTAACCAATAGGTAAGGGGATGTGGCATAGCACCCCCTGCAAGTAGCAATTGATATTATTTACCTTAATAGCACCTTGGTTTGAATGATACGTGATTTTTCATGTGTTAGCAAGATAGGTTAGTTATGAAGAGAGTGCAAGTCGAAAAGTGTACGTTGGATCCCACGGTTGGCACCATCCAAGGAAAATTGCTTCAGTTTGCAATTGGAGTTAAAGCGTCATGCCAAAACCTAGTGCAATAAATGTAGATAACAGGGAGTTAACAATGTAGTTCATGTGAGGAGTTTGTCAAAGATGTGTTGCATTGTGGTAATTCAATTCATAAGGGACTACATGCAGGAAACTCTTGACGAGGCAGTTGTGGAATGCATTAAGTTTAGAATTTGGGTAAAGAAGAGAAGCTTGAGTCAGAAGGGTTTTGGGACATGAAGAGTTCCTCTCCAATCCAAGCCATCTAATATATGCTTTAATTCCTGGAATCAAGTTTTTGTTTCAGTGATATTTACACCTTCGATCATCTTTCTTCATGAGTCCCACTTTCCAATGTTAGGAGGCTTAAAATTTTTGGGAAGGTTCTTCTTATATGACAATGTTTTCCCACACTTGTGTGGATGTCTAAGATGGGAAGGGAAAACTAAAGGAAATTATTTGGCTATTAACTTTGTGGGGATACAAGGCCTTGTGCTAAGGTGGAGGGGTGGAGTCTGAGAAATTTCATAGGCAGTTACAGGAGGGAAGTCCTAGAGTCTTTGGCTTGGTAATGCATTTGTCTTCCCGGTGTCTGAATGGGCCTTGAATTTTTTTGCTAGAGGGGGGATTGGTTGCAAAGTTTCTTATGGTAGCCATTTGTTGGTGTGGGAAGGGTGGTTTATTTACCTCCTAGAATCAGGTCAAGAATTTCTCTCAAATTGGAAGCTAGGCAGTGGAGTAGAAGCATGATCTAGTGGTATGTGTGGGTTTGTGAGAAGTGCGACAAGTCTAGGCCACATTTTTAGTGGCCCAAGCGAAACAAATCCTTTCTTGAGACCCTATATACCTTACACTCACTCACCCAAGGAGCCGAGGTATGCACCTACATGCCAAGGGAGAGAGGATATGCGAAGAGAAGCTATGCTTATTATGAAGATCAAGCCAGAAGAGATAGGTCATGTCTTTAAAATAAAGCAACCAACTCAACTATAAGGTATCACAATCAGATTCATATAAACATATAAGAAGAACTAAACTAGTCAAAAAGGGGAAGTTACAGCACAAAGATCCTCTTTGTGAGATTCATAGGCGAACTCACAATGGGAACAATGGACCCAAGATATGGGCCAAACACACAACAAAGTAAAGAAATACATGCTAACCATAGATCTTATTGGCAACTGAATTCATCTTGTGTCGTTCATTGTTGGATAGTCATGATTCAAGAAGAGACCTGATGCATACTATGGATCACATGCAAAAGAATCTAAAACATTACGACTAAAGAATGGAGATGATGGACCATAAGTTGGCATGCATTAAACAACACCTTGACATTCCTACTGCAACTTTGAAACCTCAAGCAAGCTTAACAACCCTGATACCAATTGATGGCTCGAATTCAGAACCTCCTCAAAGTTGACATTATGATGTTTTATGCTTATCCTCATAGTTTTTGCTTTGCTACTAGTCATGTATCTGGAAAATTAGGAAGAAAATCTAGAGTTGCTTTGTTTATTTCAGTTATAGTAGATACTTTGTCTATGTTATCTCTCTAGAGGGTATATTTTTGACAATGGTCTGGTCTCTCACAAGAGAGGCCAGAAAGACTCATGAAAAATTTCTTATGTATCTCCCTGTTAAATAATAGATTTTACCTTTCAAGCCCAAAGGGTTAACTCAATTAGTGGAGTCCCTATCATTAAAGCACATTTGTTATTGAGATGTCATAAATTCAATTCTCCCAACCCTCTTAGGATCATGCTTCTTGGTTGAGACAACAAGAAGTGATCTAAAAACCAAAAGATTGTAAAATATTTCAAAAAATATGCTTTAACAATTTTACAAATAAAAAATTATGTAATTTTATGAATATTATTATTTGTTAGTAAGTTTCTACCTTTACCATATAAATAAAATAAAAATAAAAATAGAAACATATATTAATTTTAACCAATCTCATAATTTTTTTCCATTAAATCATAATTAAAATAAATAAATAATTGAATATATCAATAAAGAATTAAATAAATTAACATTTCTAATATATAAACACCCCATTTTCTCATCCCTAACATTTCAATTAATTAAATTAATTAGAATTAGGTAACTTAGTTTAATAATTAAAATAAATTAAAATAATATAACATTATATAAAACCCCCCTTTTTACGTATATGATTATAAACGAGTTAAATTAAATAATTTATTAACCTAAGAAAAATATATTAATTTAATAAATTTGAATAACTGATATACTACAAGTAGTTATTCTTTCTATTACATTTGACTTATTAATATTTTAATATTATTTTTTCTAGCCGTTTTAGAGAGTCGTTGATGGTCAACCCTTGTCAACCTAGCTGTTTGGATGATCTGCTCTCCTATATAATTGGCGGCCAATGATCTAACTCCTCAACTTGTCCTGACCAAACGCGGTTGACAAAAGTCTCTAACATGTAATTTTCGCCGAAAATCTTCTAATAAAAAATTATGTTTAACCATCCTAACAATATATAATATATTACAAAATAATAATTAAATATTTAATAAAATAATAATATCAATATTTTAATATACAACTTCGTTTATATAATATTATTATATATTTCAAAAAATTTAATTTTATATATAAAATAATTATTTATTTTATTTTCAATTTAACATAAAGACATTAAATATTTATTGAGGAGAGTTTTGGGCGAAAATCACATCAAAATTCATTTATCCACACATTTCACACTTCTTATTCGAAATGTGTAGACAAATAAATTTTGATGTGATTTTCGCTAAAACCTCTCCTCAATAAACTTGATATAGATCACACAAACCTAAATTCAAACATTAAATATGTTCACATATAAATCATTATGTTATAACTCAACATATATTAAATTACACAAACCTAAATTCAAACATTAAATATTTTCACATATAAAACATTAAATATTTTCACATATAAATTTTTAGGTTATAACTTAGCATATATTATAATATCTCAATATCGATAAAAGAAAATAATAATAATAAAATATTTTTTATATTTTTAGGGCAATATTTTAAAAATATAAAATATTTCACATATAAATTATTATGTTATGACTCATCATATATTTTAATATCTCAATATCTGTAAAAATAATTAAATATTGTATGTAGTTTATAATAATATTTTTAATTTTTAATTATACATCTGAATGACATTAAATATTTTAACATATAAATGATTATGTTATGTCTCAGCATGTTCATTATTCTCCTTAAACGGCTACATTTTCCATGAAACCATTGGGTTGAATTGGCTTAAAATCTCGCCGACTGCATGTCTGAACAGACAAGAAAAAAATTTGTGGTTGAACAAACAACAACATCATGGGATGAGTTGTTGGTTACGCATCACTTTCTTTTAATCACCTCATTTCTATATATTTATATTCAACTAAAAGAAAATTCAACTATAATTTGTAAAATCAACTGTGGATTTGTCAACCAATGTCATTATACTTCCAGAAGTAATATACTCTGCATATTTATTTTTAGAAGCTAATGTTGGTAGAAATTAATACACTATTTTATTTTTAGAAGTTAATATTGGTAATGTATTATGTATATTTATTAAAATGTATAAAAACAATTATACATTTGTATTTTAAAATTTGTGGAAAAAAAATTATAATTTAATATTATTAAATAAAAGATAAACTTAATATTATAATTATATAAATTAATGATATTTTAATTTTATTGAGATTTATATTGGTGTTATTTAAAAATAATAATAAGTATAAATAATACATTTAACTTTACATATATATTAAGAAAATGAAAACAATATGGATTTGTATTTTGAAATTTAGATTATTATTATTGGAAGAAAAAGGGATAATTATGAATTAATATTTTTTTTTCTCAAAAATGTATGGTGATGGTTTTTAAAAAAGAAATAAAATTGTGGAGTAATACCATTTTACTAATTTTAGAATTTATGTGAGTGGTGTTTGAATAAAGAATGAAAATTTTGAATCAATATTATTTTTTTATTTTTGAGGATTTATGTGGGTAGTGTTTGAAGAAAAATTTGACAAATGTGGACCAAATATCATTTTGCTATTTTTTGAGATTTATGTTGGTGGTATTTGGAGAAAGAATAAAAATTATGAACTAATACCATTTTTATCTTTTTAGGATTTACGTAGGTAGTGTTTAGAAAAA
Organism: Pinus taeda; assembly: GCA_000404065.3. NCBI lineage: Eukaryota > Viridiplantae > Streptophyta > Pinopsida > Pinales > Pinaceae > Pinus > Pinus taeda. The sequence goes on from APFE030319544.1 coordinate 10,597, forward strand.
GAATGAGTTAGGGACTTTATTATGTTTTGGAATTTATGTTTTTGGTGGTTGGAAAAAGAATGATAGTTGTGGGCCAATGTCGTTTTACTATTTTTTGTGATTTATGTTGGTGGTGTTTTAGAAAGAATGACAATGGTAAACCAACATCATCTTCATCTTTTTCAAAAGCTTTATATATATGATATTTGAAAAAGTAATGACAACTATATATCAATATTACTTTATTATTTGTTTAAGAATTAAGTTGGTCAGTTTGAAGAAAATGTGACCATTAACATCAATTTATTATATTGACGAATAATATTAATACCATTTTACTTTTATTGTGATTTATGTTGGTGGTGTTTTAAGAAAGAAGAACAATGACAAATCAACTGTCATCTTTAACTTTTTCAGAAATTATATATATATACATGTGATATTTGAAAAGTAATGACAACTATATATAAATATTATTTTACTTTTTTCTAAAAATTAAATTGACAATATTGGAAAAAATATGATAATAACATCAATTTATTATATTAATAATAATACTATATTAATAAATGATATAATAAGAATAACTATCGTGATTGATGAACCACAGAAAATAGTTCGAAATGTTGATTCCAAAAACATGAATGCCCCATTTATCATAGAAACCTCAAATCCATCATTCTACACATATTAATTGTTAAATATTTTATACAAATACACATCTTCACTTCCAAACAATGAGGTAAATGAAAATGACCATAAAACTTAAAATCTAAAAAAAATCTCATCCTAACCCTAAGTCCTTCCAATAAAACTAAATCAAACCTGTCAACTATTAGCATTTCTTGCCCCTCATGAGGATACATTGATCTAGATTTGTATAGGTTCATGTGAATAATTAGTCTTGGAAAGTGTATGCTTTCTATGCTAGTGTACCCATGAAATATATTTTCAACCGTTGATGGCATGATTAGAGAACCAACCATGACCAACATGGGTGAGGAATCGAACCCATGACATGGGCTCATGCTTCCAATCATTGGGCCCCTAATTTCTACATGGATTCTTTTTCAGTGGTCAACAACCCCAATTCTTCATCTAAATCGACTTGTGTTCCGGTCAGCTCTTTGGCGCGGGTGGCCTCCAAGGCCCAATCTGTATGCAAAATCACGAACATGATGGACAACGCACAGGCAACTTGGGCCGCCACTAGGCCATAACAGAGCCCCACGAAACCCCACCCAAAAGTGAAAGCAGACAGCAACGCTACGGGCGTGCCCACGAAATAGAAGGACCAGAGATTAACCCCCGCACCAGTGGCCGGCCGTGCGCTTCCCCGGAGGACTCCGCACCCGGTCGTCTGAGGGCAATTGCCCAGCTCGCAGAGCCCTATGATGGGCAACACCGCGGCCGTCAGGGACAGAACCCCCTCGTCGTCCGTGAATACCCGCCCCCACAGATGTCGTAGCGTGGTCGTCCATGTGAGGCTCCCAAAAGCTATGAAAACTGCGCAGGCGAGGGCTACGAGCGTGGCGTTGCGAGCTCGGGCGGTGCGCCCAGCCCCGAGCTCGTGGCCCACCCTGGTGGACACGGAGGAGCTCAGCGCCATGGGCACCGTGTACATGAGCGACGTGGTCTGAATGACGATGGCGGCAGTGGCCACGGTAATCCTTGGCTCCGGGAGGTATCCCGCCAGCATCGTCATCATCTCATACCACCACCATTCCAGGCACACCGCCAGGCAGCTGGGGACCGCCAGGCGGAGCAACGGCCACCACTCGCGCAGGCACTCCGTGGACCACCCGGACCACGTCTTCCCGTAGGCACCGGTGCGCAGCAGGTAGGCTGTAAGCAAGAACACCATATTGAAATTCGTCCACCAAGTTGCGATGGCCACGCCAGGCACCCCCCACCCCAGGACGAACACCAGCACCAGGCTCAGCGGCACATGAAGCGCCACTGCGGCGAATGAGCACCACATCATCGGCGTCGTCAGGCCCTGGGAACGCATGTAGACGCGCAACGGTTGCAGAATGCTGTTGGCCACGAGGTCCGGCAGAGCGTATGCGCAGTACACGCTAGCCACCTCCGTTATGTCCGGGTCCTGCCCCAGCCGCAGCATGATCCATTTCAGGTTCACCCATAGGACTCCGATCGGCACGCAAGCAGAGAGAAGCATCAGCATCGTGCGCTGCAGCGTCAGACCCAGCAAGGACCAATTCCGGGACCCGAACGCCTGCCCACACACCGGTTCCATTCCCGACGCCAACCCGGACAGCACTGAGTACCCCGTTATATTCGTGAACCCGATAGCCAGCGCGCCGCCTGCCAGCTCCAGGCTCCCTAGCCTGCCCATGCAGAGCACCGATACCATTGCTCTGGCATACACTACCACGTTCACCACGGTCACCGGCAACGCGATCCCACATAGCTCCTTCAATTCCTGCACAATCTGCACACCACATTCATTCAAATCACTCTCCAAAAAACGAAATCTCACCCTTTGCTTACAAAACCAATTTTTTAACAATTTCTATAAGGATTTTGATGGTAGATTTCTGAATATTTGACCAATATAAACAAGAGGTTAGACAAATTGTTTAATTTCACTCATGTCTATCAAAATTTTCAAATTTTCAAAATATTTGATTGTAGATTTCTGAATATTTGACCAATATAAACAAGAGGTTAGACAAATTGTTTAACTCACTCATATCTATCAAATTTTTAAAATATCTAATCATCTCCAATACACTAAATCTACTAAAACCAAAAACACAAAGCTTTGACCAAAAATACCCAAAAGAGCATGAACCATTTTACCAGAAATGCCATAACAAACATGAACTCAAATACAACCATATTAATAATCCTTCCCTAACAAGAGTTTTACCAGAAATGCTAACATGAACTCAAATACAACTATATTAATGGTCCTTTAGCCTATATAGTTCTCAAAGTTCATGAAATGAAAAGCATGCACTGGCTTAGAAAACAAAATTATATATATACACTCAGATCCAGGTATACATTTTTTTTAAACTGCTGCCAAGAAAGACAGATCGAGTTGAACCCCACACAAAGCTTAATAGTTATAATTTGATCAAAACCAGAAATACCATAACAAACATGAACTCAACTATAAACATATTTATATTAATGGTCCTATAACCTATATATCTCAAAGTTAAGTAAATGAAAAACATGCATTGCCTTAGAAATCAAGTTTATCTATAATCAAATCCAAAAGCTATGAACACAGTCCAAAAACAATTTGAATATGATAATTTCTTCTCAACTACTGCACAGAATAAAACCAGAAATACCATAACAAAGTCTTCCTTATTAAAAAAAGTCATTACTAAGTTTGATACTTCTCATGTTTATGAATCTCAACTTTTTTCTATTCACTAAATTCCTCTAAACCTGATAATTTCTTCTCAACTACTGCACAGAATAAAACCAGAAATAACATAACAAAGTCAGTGATAAACCTATAAATTTTCTTATTAAAAAGTCCATTACAAAGTTTGATGCTTCTCATGTTTATGAATTTCAATTTTTTGCTACTCAACAAATTCCTTTAAACATAATAAACCAAATAACAAAATGATATTCTCTCCTAAACTATTATTCGTCCATGGAAAGACAGAGAACCATAAAAGTCACAAAACATATGAATGATCCTATAAAAAAAAACCCATTATCTATAGAGATATTCTAATGTCTAATTGTTGGAATTGTTTTTAACATAAATATCCTTAAAGCTTTCAAATAAATTCTCATGGATATGTCAGTATAAAAAGAAACAACAACAACAAAAAACACATGAGATTACAAGCAATTTTTGTTAGTCTGCTGGCAAAAAAACAGCACATGAGATTACAAGCAATTTTTGTTAGTCTGCTGGCTATAGATGCAGAATCAGTGCTTGTATTTATGAAGTACATTTTAGATGGGTTAAAAGAAAGAAAGAAAGGGAGTGCAATAATATACTTCGGAGGGCGTGATAGGGAGATTGGTGGGGAGCCGATCCGTTTCTTCCGGCGTCTTCTTTGGCTGAATCTCCATTGCTGCTGCAACCATTATAGTTAACAGGATTCGATCGCGGTCAGAGTCACAATATCTATATGTTGAATAGTTTATTCACACAGCAAACCCAATTCCCGCAATTCTGTGCGGAATCTGGGTGAATAAATAGGGAGAGAAAAAGGTCCGACCGGGACTGATATCACACTCATCGTTATTGGCTTTCTTGTGGTCATGATTACAGGGTCTGTTGAGATTTTTTGCCGACTGAAATTTTGGGTAATGGGTGGCAACCGATTCACAAATCACAACAAAATTTCTATGAGGATAATGACAGCGGAAGGAAAGTCAATCGTCCGACTTTGAATCCTGGGTGGCATCGGGCACTACCGGGCGGGGCGGCGCGAGGCGAACTACTGCCAGTGAAAGGGAAACTACAGTAACTACCGTCAAAATGCTGCGCTCCTACCCACCCGGTGTCGGTAAATGGATTCTAGACTCCCTGCGGTCAAAATAGGCGCCCCCAAGTGGGGCGTGTCCCGACACTTCCGTGTAGCTCGGTTACCCTTCGTGTTCCCATGGGAGCGGACGATCTCATGAAGCGGAGCCTTAAGTTCAACGGCTATCCCTCATAAATTTTCCCTCAATCTGCACGAACTATATGGCGAACTATGCATTGTAGGCGAAGACGTGGCATTCCTTTGTCAATGCCATGTCATCCATAATAACACAGTCCCACGTGGAGCTTATCCATGTCATTCATAATAGCACAGTCATGTGAAGCTTCTCTCGCATATTTAATGACAATATACCGCCAAGTAGTTGTTGGACATGTGCCATTATTGCCGTTGTATTGTTGTTATAAGAATGACATCCCTTTTTAATAATTCTATGTTAAATTGTTGGAGTTGGTATCTAGAGCCTATAATTAGATCTTAAACTGGGTGTAGTTAGTATCTAGAGCGTATAGAGTTTATAAGTTAATATTAGTATGAATTGTGATGGGTATGGAGTTTATAAGTTAATATTAGCATGGTATAGTTAGTATTCATGGTGTATAAACTCTATGAGAGTTAATATTAGTATGAATTTGTGATGGCAAAGCTTCAAAACATAGGTCAAGGAAGATATTTAGGGTGGTTGGGAGGCTTAATCTCTGATGTATGTATTGCTCTGTGAATTAAACCGGAGATGGGCTTTTTTTAGGTTTCGCACCCCTTTTTAAAAAATGTTCAAAATAGATGGAAACATTTTTATTAATGATTATTTTAAAGTTGATATAAAGGGGATGCTTATTCCTCAGGTTTTAACACGTTAATATTAATCAAATAACATTTACAAATTTTATTTTATTTTGGTTTTGAACTAAGACATTTAAGAGGGAATACATGTTAATTATTACGCCCATTCAAAATTTGCATTGACATGTATTTTATATTGTGTTTAAGAATTTGAGAGTTTGAAAAAGATATTAGAGGGCTTCTTGTTCTACAAACAAGGTGCTTCATACGTCAATTTGATGTCTAGCTTAGTAGCACATGTTAATCATTATGCCCATTAAAAATTTGTATTTACGTATCTTATATTGTGTTTAAGAATTTAAGAGTTTGAAAACAATATTAGAGGGCTCCACTAATTTGATGTCTAGCTCAGTTATAACCTTAAGAGTAAATTATTAATATTATTATTGTTGTTAATGTAAAAGAAAATCTAATGTCTATATGAGAATAAATTAAGATGGTAATGCTTATTCAATTTGTAAGTCGGTCTTAAATGACCATAATGTACATCAAAGTTGTACTTGTATGATGTGTTATACAAAATTCTACAAAAGAACTTGCATTGTGTAATTTGAGATATTAAGACATTGCACAACCTTAACACTTGTCAAAAAACATTATATATCATTAACCAACATTAAATTTAGGTTGTGACATAAAAAGATAACCATTATTGTCACATAAGTAACAATCACAAGTTAAATACAGTGCATAAAGCATTACAATCCAATGACCTTAATAATATTAGTATTGAAGTGGAGAGGGTGTATCGTTCTCATAACTTCTTATGGAAATATTTGACATGATTGTTAATCACACACAACATGCTTTTATGGAGGTGATTAAATACTAATTATATTGTTTAAAAGAAAATGTATTTGATCAAACCTTTATAAGAATTTAATTCAAGAAAACTCATATGTGATGTTGATATACAATTTATAACACATTCAACTACTATAAATAAATAATTTACAGTATCGATTCATCTTATTCTTGAATTTATAAAGTATTGAGAATAATCAAATCCTTTGAGGTGCAAATCTTTCATCAAATTTTGCATTTTAAAAAAGGTTAACATCTCAAGGGATTTGAGCCAAGATTAAATTTTGCTAGATAAATCCAAAATTAAGATGTA
>APFE030319544.1:17888-35023 GCA_000404065.3 Pinus taeda
TTTATTCACTTAAACTCCTCGTAACAACCCTAGGGTTGCTCCTTGGACAAATTATGACAAATTAATCATTATGTTAGTTCTCACCCGTTCAACTCGACAGGGACACGTAAAGCATAATATGACCTTCAACTTTTTCCATTTGAAAACCAAATTTGGTAAGCTCATGCATTACATCACCCCTCAAACGAGGTAAAAGTTGATGGTAACTGAGGTTGTTGTAGTGCTTAGCGGATGGTAAGTCTCCTAATGTTAATAGTCAATTAGAGGCATTTAATGGCCCCCCCTTTTGCGTACATTTAGTTACCACGTCCTTCATTCTTTGACCATTTCAGACTTAACAAGGTGGGTTTGGTTTGTGTGAGTCATATTCGCCACCAAACTTTTCCAAAAGAGGGTCTATGGTCATCATGGGACGGTGATTTGGTTAGCCAACGAGTAGATAGATGTAAAATCGACATGAAGGGAACAAGTTCCACAATGGGAATGTGTGGGAATCCCACTTTCAACCAGTTTGAATGTTGCTATCTCAACATTCCACCAAAAGGTGCCTAAGTAGTATATACAAAACCCATGTCAGAAGTTAGAAATGTGTCAAATTGTAGCTACAAACACTTTTTCTTAATTAAGAACCCTTGTTTTAGGAGATCTAAATGGTGAATAACTACGTAATAGTCAACTATTTTTCTAAGAAGGAGACATGCTACGTATAAGGTATCAAGTGAAGTGAAATTATACCATATTCTTTTCATGACCAAGTCTTTCAACATTTAATTCAATTCAAGTTAATATATTTTTCAAAATAATAGTGGTTATCTCTGGCTAATATGTATTTTTCAAAATAATAATGGTTATCCCTTGCTAATATGTATAATTGTTCATGTGTAATTAAAATATTACTAAGAAGTTTATTTCACATTTGTGGCTTTTCTTCCATGGAGGTATTGAGAACAAAGAAAATAGCTTTCTTGTTGATCTTTTAAAAGTTTTAATAGCAAGTGGAGTATAAAAAATTCGTTTTTTAAATATATAATATATATTATATATATAATATATATAATAAAAAAATTAAAATAACCATTGTCTCTCACTTAACTTTATAATAATAATAATAATTATATCTATTTTTAAAGTCGCAGCGAAGTTAAACACCAAATTGGTGTATGAGACCCCCTTGTTTGTGGGACGAGGGACCCACCTCCGCGCAGCGATTTCACTGCTAAGTCTACGAAGGCATACATACTCTACCCACCTCTAGTTTGAACCTGTGACCTCTTAGGAGGAAACACATGCTCTTAACCATTAGGCCCACTCAAGCTGTATATTGATGTTAGATAAGGGTGTATCACAATCTTTTATATGAATAAAGTTTCTTTAACCCAAACTCTTAAGGTCAATCTGATGTGGGCCAAACAAAAATAAAATTCGTTCATGTTGGGCATGGTTTTTATTATCAACAACTCATGGATTTCCCTTAACTCGCTCCTTGTTACATAAGAAATTGGATTTCTTTTGGGATTGGGGAAGGTGGTAGGTGGGGAGTAAGGCGGGGACAATAATATTGAGTTGTTCTTCATCTATATGCATGTGGATTTTTTACCTTGAAGTTTGGTCCCTTGAAGGATAGAACATAATTAATTGCAAATGGTTCTAGTCCCTAAATGATGTTAGATTTTTTATGAAGTTGTGGCAACCTTACTTTAATCTGGATAGAAATTGTAACAATTATTTTATATGGGTCAAACTACCTAATCTCTCTTTGGAATATTAGATCTTATGATATTAATTTCTATTGATAATTCATTGGGTACATCATCTCCTTGGCTTCCAAAACTAGCCATTATATTTTTATTACAATGTTTGGATAGTATTTATGCAAATTTAAGAAAATGTCCTCCTAACCACATTACACTACAATGAGTTAACCAAAATTGATCCCAACTTCTAGAGTATGAATACATTTCCTTATACTATAGAGTTTGCCTTGAACATGGCCATATAGTGACCTCTTTCCTAAAAGAAAAGTCATCTCCAATTCAGATAGATAAAACTTGAAAGCCCTCTTTATAAGAAAACTAAACCTTGAATGACCATAAATGCATCTAATAATTACTCCCCAAAACTCAATAATGTCTTCTTTAATAATTACCATTAGTTCCTAAGAATCATAGAAAATCCATTTTAAATGCTATATCTTAAAAGATAATTCTCTTTTCATTGATTAATAATTTGTGGAAGAAAATATATGAATCAACTTCTTCAATATTATTGTCTTCAAAGCAAACAAAGAAGAAACTAATGATGACAAACATACCAATAATCAATCATTAAATGTTGATTTGATTATAATTATCATATAATTAAGTTAAAAATAAAAAAACAATAAAAAATTAATTAAATTACATAAATTAGATATAATAAACACTTAAATAATATAGAATAAGTAAAGAAAAAAGAAATATAACTCATTAAACGTTTAAAAATAAAATCTATATAAAGTTATTGAAAATGTATATTATATATGTCACAGGGTTTTGGATAAAAGTGATTGGTTACTTGATGTAAAGTTTAGTTCAATATTAACCTGATGAGAGTATATATAGAAAACTTATTTATAAAAACATACAAATAAAAATTTGTAAACAATTTTACTATATATATATAAAACAATGTTACCATGGTTCTACTATCATTTTTTTCCACATGATTGATGTTATATAAATATTTCATTTTTTCCATTGATGTTATATAAATGTTTACCCTAGTTCTACTTCTACTTTTATTTGTCTCACATGATTGTTACAATGTTATATAAAAGTTTGATATTGGGTGGAAGCCTCGTGCTACTAGTAGAAAAGATATCTTTCAAAATTTGGATCTAAGTTGAACGAAATTAATATTATAGAGAATATGTTTCAAAGTATATTATTAAGAGTGAACATAATTAATATTATATAGTTTATTTTTTTTTAAGTATATTATTTAAACTATTTTGAAAGTTAAAAAAATACTATATTATGGCTAAAAATTTATAAATTTAATTTAATTAAAATATTATATATATATATATATATATATATATATATAATATATATATATATATATATTATATATATAAAAGAGAGATGGAAAAGAGAAAAAATATTAAATTTATAAGCATTAAAATATGTTTTTTTTTATATATTTAATTTGGTTTTAAGATAACATACTTGAAAAAAAATTGAAATAATAATATATAAATTAAAGATAAAAAATGTAAAAATAATATTTTGCAAAAAAAAATTAACATAAAATGAAAATTAAGAATGAATTAATAAAGTAAATTGAGATAAAATTAAAGAAAAGAATATCATAACCAATTTTAAAAAGAAATATGAATATTAAGATTAAAAGATTTAGTATTAAATTAACAAAAAGCCTTAGGCTAATTAAACAAAAGATAATAAATGATTACAATTAGCAAAAAATAAAAATAATTAATTAGGATTAAAAATTTGGAAAAGAATTAAATAATGGAAAATGTTAAAAGAAGTTGATTAATTAAATGAAGAAAAATACATATAAATTGCTAAGTAATGAATCACAAAATTAAAAAGAAAAGAAACTATACATGATAGTAATTTAAAAAGGGATTAATTGTAAGGACAAAGGGGAAAGGATAAAAAAGGAAATTGTTAGTGAGAATTGACTAAACAATAAAGAATTTACATAAATCCACCACATTTGAAAAGGAAAGATGTAGGTAAGAGGGAGACTAAAAGGGAAAAGGGTTTAGAAAAAGTTAAAAGAAAAGACAGAACAATGATTAAGAGGAAGTTGAAGAACTTCGCAAAGACATAGTAGGAAAGAGACAACACCTATTAGTAATCATATAAAGAAAAAGAAATCAACCAACAGAAAGAAAAATGGAGATGTGAAAACTAATAGAAAATAAAAGGAGAAATGTGTAAGGACATGAATAATGTACAAATGTCAAAACGGAAAAAAAAAATGTGTCCATGAGTGAGAGAGTAAAGAGGATAAAAAAAATTAAGAAAATGTAAAATAATATAATAATAACTAAGAACAATTATATGCATTAATAAATTTTAAAGAGAAGTAGAAAAAAATGTAAAAAAGAAATCAAATGAAATCTGAATACACCTTATGTATATTTTTTTCTATTATTTGTTAACTTTTATGCAATTTTTTTTTTGTTTTCCTTTTATTTATTTATTTATTTATTATCTTTTTCTTTAAGAATTAAGATTTCTATTGGTAATTAAAGTTTACATAAGACATTTTTTTTCTATTTGTCAATAGCTTGTAATTTACCATTGACAAAGTAGAAATTTGTCCAAACTTAAAATTAAAGTGTCCAAAAAGATAATAACAATATACATAAAAATATTGGAAATGTCTAAAGGCTATAGAAGAGCCTATTATGACATGTTGCTTAAATAATCAATAAACATTTACTCTAATTATGACACATGACTAAAAAAAAGAAAACAAGACTACCAAAAGAAAGCCATAGCAAATTAAGTAGAATGGGAGGTATCAACTTCAATTCAACTAGACCCTCACTTCTAGGGTGATGAGGAGTTGTAATAGGGTTGATGACTTCCTTGATATGCATTAGATATTCATCTCCTTGAGATGTAGCACAATGCCATCCAATACCATAAGAATCTCTTCTTTTGCATCATTCATGTCCAACAAATACCTTACCCCAAAAATCATTCATATGCCAATACAGGTCAATGGTTTATGGATACTGGTTTTGTTTTCCATGAGTGTGGCCAACATCTAGTACCTATGCAAACATAACTTTCGCCACCACTAAATATGAGAGACATTGACACTCCCCCTTTATTTTAATGTCCACCTCGTCGATTTGAGCTCTAATTTATAGAGGGATATGTTCTTTGTAGAGGCTAGCCGAGGTCTTTGCACACAAATGAGCCTACATCCTACTTTGTGAGCCACTGCCGCCACTTTCATGGCAACAACAAACTCTCTCATGAACCATCGTAGGATGCAAAAAGTTTTAAGATAATCCTAGGTTCAGACTGCTAGGGAAGAAGAGGCCAAGATTGAGAAATGAGTTCAAAGGGACAACAAAGAAAATGAAGACAAGAACTTATTGAGAAAAACCAACTAGGGATGAAAGAAACTTACTTGCAAATATATCAAACTATAGATGAAACAACATAAAGATTGCGATAAGTAATTGCAGGGAATGAACAATAATGGCCAAATCAATGTCATAAAATCAGGAGCATATTGGTGATTGTATTGTAGAATCCCTAGTCCATCAATAGTTGAAGCTAGGATGGTGGGGGTTGTAGTGTTAAGCATGTTTTATTTTTCACCATTATACGGTACATGTATGCATGAAGACGTGCTCACCAAAAAAGTGAACTCACACACCTAAAAGTGATGTCATAAGAAGACTTGAAAGGTAGGAGGGTGACATGTTAGGCCCTCTCCATGGGGGAGGTGGAGGTATCTTCACCTTCCATGTCACTCCTAACATCTCTTCTCACAAGATGCAAGGGTATGCAACTATTATTCTTTTAGGGTATTTTTTAAGGATTCAAATATTATGCCTATATATAGGTGACTATTTTGTTTTGAAAAGTCATACACATAGAATGTAGGGGAATATTCACTAACAAACATCTAATTTACTTTTAAAATTGGTGAACTTTTGGTGAATATAATCTCTTTAATCATATATATGTAAAACATAGTCAATTTTTTAACCAAATGGACAAATATTGTTTTTTGAGAAAATGTCTAAAAATTAGCCAAATAGTCAAATCTCACCCCTAAAATTTTCATGCATTCTTTTTCTTATAATTGTTCATTATTAATTCTTTCACAATTATTATTAATTATGAAGGAGAACACATTTTACAAAATAGAATATATATCAGGTGAATGTTTGATTAACTTTCATCTTGACCACTCTAGTTACTTCAACTAGCTTTTATATATTTTTTTCCTACACTTAAAACTTATATATATATATATATAATAACTCCTTCATTATTATTTTGTCCCTTGTTCTTTTTATGGTTTTGAACTTCATTGAGAAATATTCCTTTTAACAATTAATTATTAATTTATGAAAGGAGAAAACATTTTACATAATAGAATTTAAATCAAGGTGAAAAAGATAATAACTTTCATCTTGACAACTCTCGTTACTTCAACTTAACTTTTATATAGTTTTTTCCTACACTTAACTTTTATATATATACATAGATAAACTCCTTCATTATTAATTTTGTCCCTTGTTCTTTTTATGGTTTTGAACTTCATTGAGAAATATTCCTTTTAACAATTAATTATTAATTTATGAAAGGAGAAAACATTTTACATAATAGAATTTAAATCAAGGTGAAAAAGATAATAACTTTCATCTTGACAACTCTCGTTACTTCAACTTAACTTTTATATATATCTATATATATATATTATATATATATATATTATATATATATATAATATATATATATATATATATATATATATATAAATACACACACATAGATAAACTCATTCATTATAATTTTGTCCTTGTTCTTTTTATGTTTTGAAACTTCATTGAAAAATATTCCTTTCAACAATTAATTATTAATTTATGAAAAAGAGAAAACATTTTACATAATCAAATTTAAATCAAGGTGAAAAAGGAAAATAACTTTCATCTTGACCACTTTAGTTACTTCATCTTAACTTTTATATATATTTTTCCCTACTCTTAACTTTTATATATAATATACATAGATAGGCTCCTTCATTATTAATTTTGTCCCTTGTTCTTTTTTGTGGTTTTGAACTGCATTGATAAAATATTCCTTTCAACAATTAATTATTAATTTATGAAAAGAGAAAACATTTTACATAATCAAATTTAAATCAAGGTGAAAAAGGATAATAACTTTCATCTTGACCACTTTAGTTACTTCATCTTAACTTTTATATATATATTTTCCCTACTCTTAACTTTTATATATATATACATAGATAGGCTCCTTCATTATTAATTTTGTCCCTTGTTCTTTTTGTGGTTTTGAACTGCATTGAAAAATATTCCTTTCAATAATTAATTATTAATTGTTGAAAGGAGAAAACATTTTACATAATAGAATTTAAATCAAGGTGAAAAAGGATAATAACTTTTATCTTGACCACTCTAGTTACTTCAACTTAACTTTTGTATAGTTTTTTCCCTACACTTAACTTTTATATATATGCATAGATAAACTCCTTCATTATTAATTTTGTCCCTTGTTCTTTTTATGGTTTTGAACTTCATTGAAAAATATTCCTTTCAACAATTAATTATTAATTTATGAAAGGAGAAAACATTTTACATAATAGAATTTAAATCAAGGTGAAAAAGGATAATAACTTTCATCTTGACCACTCTAGTTACTTCAACTTAACTTTTATATAGTTTTTTCCCTACACTTAACTTTTATATATATACATAGATAAACTCCTTCATTATTAATTTTGTCCCTTATTCTTTCTATGGTTTCAAACTTCATTGAAAAATATTCCTTTCAACAATTAACTATTAATTTATGAAAAGAGAAAACATTTTACATAATAGAATTTAAATCAAGGTGAAAAAGGATAATAACTTTCATTTTGACCACGCTTGGAATTTGTTCAAGACATATTTTATGGCAAGCTAAAAATTTAACCTGTTAGATATGACGTCTCTTTTATGTCTGCAACCTGTCAAAATGATGTCTAATTTCAAATTTAAACTGTCAAAATTTATAATACCAATACCATTTAAGGGATTTTCCACTTACCATAAGTTTAAATACAAGTAGTTGGCTACACTCTCAATCTCTCAGTTGTGCCCCTATTAAATCCACAACTCCGTGATAAAGCATAATTGCATTGAATATTTATAACTAGGAATTTGGGTTTCCAACAATTGTTCTGCACTCTCAAGCTCTATAACTGGGAATACTCATATTTATTTTTGGAAACCGAATGCAATTGATCTTTTATCTATATGATTCATGTCAATTTGTTGTATAATGCAATGTCATATAACACTCATAATTATTTCTAGTTAGAATTTGTGTGTTTATAGCGAAATTGGTTAGGGGCTCAAACTTTGTACAATCCTAATAACGAAATTGTTGTCTCAACTAAAAACTTTCTAGAATAATCTTTTAAGAAGATACCATATGATTATAAGTTTTTAAAATGATTATTATATAATAATATGATTGATTGTATATATCAAATTCCAAATTTGATATGTTATTTAATTGTGTGAACTTTTCATATGCATTTTGAACCTTCACATATTCAAATTTAAATGGATTGAGATAACATTCATACTAATAGTACTGAATGCACCCAAAACTTTAAATTTATTGACATAAGCGTATCTATGCACTTCACACTTCCTTAAGAGTTGAGAGGCCATCCTAATCCCACTTGCATGCCCAACCAGGGTTTAAAATGTCTATAGTTTACATCATTGCTATCAGTGCAGTAAAGCACTGAAGTATTTTGAGGTGTTTTTGACTCGTTAAAGAAATGCTAGGACTTACTCCCAATGAGATTGTTGAGGTTGTACGTTTGGTTGAGGTGGCTAGTTTTATGAGTTTTATGAATGTACATGGTTTGAGGTTAATAAAGGCGGCTAGTTTTATGAGTTTTTTTAATGTACATGGTTTGAGTTTAACAAAAATTTAGTTGTTTCAACGAGTGGTATGCACTTGAGGTTGGAGGTTTTTCTTATTTAAAAAAAAAAATCAAAATGCTATTGTGTATTTTTTAAAATAATTTAATTGTATTTTTGGGTGGACTTTTAAAAATAATTTAATTGTTTTTTTAAGTTTAATGTTGATTTAATTAGTTATAATATATTTCGGGTTTTTTTATAAATTAATTGTTTTAATGATTAAATGAAATGGAAGTTCAACTTAATATAATTATAACACATAACTCTTAAATAAGAAGTAAGGATTAATTGTTTGCTTATATTTTCAAAAGTCTGAAGAATTTATAATGCTTTGTATGAGTAAGAATAAAAATAAATTATAGATATCTCATTATTATAAATTTTTTAGCCAAAAGCATTAAGTATGAGTCTTAGTAGTTTTTTACTTTATCAATTCTCTCTTGCACACACACATATATACTAAATTAAAATCATATAAAATTTAAAGATATAAAAATTGATGGAATTAAGGTCTAATTATTTTTCATTATATAAATAGAAAGTTATCATGCGAATAACAAAATCTATATCCTTAAATCCACTTTGCAAATTGAAATAGTTTTTAATGTCAAATATTTTATATCATAAAATAAAATTGAGAATGAAATAACTTATTCCTTTAATTTGAAAATAAGATAGACTATATGATTAAAAGGAGAGAGAATTAAACAAAAGATATTATTATGGAATAAAATTGCAACAATTAACATGTTTATGCTAACTTAGGAAAATCAAGACACTTTAGAAGGAAGAATAATGAAAATTGAGATGCAAAAGTAGTTGAAAGGGAGTTTCGAGATAAAGGGAGGTTGACATTCACAAATGTCCGTAAAACGTAAAATGAAGGACATGAACAATACAAAAACATCAACAAATTTTCATTTGACAACAGAGAGGATTTGAAATTCGAAGTCTGATCTTGACCACTCTAGTTACTTCAACTTAACTTTTATATAGTTTTTTTACTTACACTTAACTTTTATATATACATAAATAAACTCCATTATTAGTTTTGTCCCTTGTTCTTTTTATTGTTTTGAACTTCATTAAAAAATATTCATGCAATGATACATTATAATTAAATTACTAATAATATGTTAAAATAAAAATAATAAGAGAGGATAATAAATTACTAATAATAATGTTAAAATAAATATAAGAGAGGAAAAATCTTGTTACTTAAAGATTGAAGATGCTTATTTAAAATAGGAATTAAAGTTCCATGGTAAGTAAAACTCCTCAATTTTTTTAATTAAAAAAAAGTTTATATATTAAGTAATTTGATTAATATGTGTTTACTCAACATCAAAAAAATTATACATCTATTCATAATGAATAACATATTATTAAATTATTTTAATCTTAACATATATTTTTAATATAAAAATTGATATTAAAATATTTTATTTAAGATAAATAATAAAAAATATTTTATTTACCATTAATCTTAAATATTTTTTAAATTAAAATAAATATTAAAAACAGTTATCAACACCATAACACCATTTCAAACTTAACTAATATATATTTTTATTTAAATATCTAATATACGAAATTAGGTAAACAATATTTATCCTCGCAAACAATAGTGCATGTGAGAGATTCAAAACAATGTACAACAATAACTCTGACAAACAAAAACCTATAGATTATGGGTAGTACAAACTTCGTAGAAAGCTATAGAACAGAACCTAATCATTGACAATTGGCCTCGTTGGCAAGGGAACCTAATCATTAACAATTCACCTAGTTCACAGAAATTTATGGCTTGTAGGGCAGAGGTGGGAGGGTAAAATATGAGATGCAGTACCTCAATGTAATTAGATCCAATATTAATGTAATACCTTAGTTTTGGGCACTTCATAAAAGTAATGAAAAGTGCAGTATCTCAATGTAATTAGCTCCAATATTAATGTAATTCCTTAGTTATTCCCTAGTTATGGGCACTTTATAAAAGTCAATGTAATTAGATACAATATTAATGTAATTCGCACTTTTTAGCTCCAATATTAATGTAATTCCCTAGTTATGGGCACTTTATAAAAGTCAATGTAATTAGATACAATATTAATGTACTTCCCTAGTTATGGGCTCTTTATAAAGGTCAATGTAATTAGATCCAATATTAATGTAATTCCCTAGTTATGGGCACTTTATAAAAGTAATGAAAAGTGCACCACTCTACAATATTTTAATGTATGAGTGTTCATAGTTTATTTTAGTGTTTTTTTGAAATATTTGCTTTTTCATTTTATCACCTATTACAAGAATAATAAAATAAATCTCAACTATACACCCCATTTCAAAATTTGAACACATGGATAACAGTTATCTATAAATTAAAATTAAATAAATTTTATTTTTATTTTTTTATAATACCTATAATTGAAAGCCTTTTGACCTCAGTGTATTTGTAAAACTTGAAAGCCATTTTCCATTCATAACTTTGAGGATTTAGTGTCATTTATCAACGAAACCTTTGACTTACATAAAGCAAAACATGATGCCCTGTAAGTGGAAATGTTTAAAAATTAGATACACATAAACATAATGAAAGATATAGAATATACTTATTCATTTTCTTAATTTAATTGAGTGGATATTCATGAATGGTTTGACAGATGGGAGGCACATAATTTCTATCCATGTAAATCCACCGACAGATCAACTATAATGTAAAATATGAAAAAACCCATGCTCATAATGAATATACTTCTTTACATTATCTTCAAAATTTCAATGGAAGGGGCATATTAACATATGTCATGTTTGAAATGATGTACAGTCAAGTTGTTAGTGGGGTTTATAAAATATTTTTTTTAATGTATGATTTAGTTAAATATAAATGGATTGTCTGCAAAAAGTAAACGAAATTTTAAAATGGATAGTGTAAATAATTTTCTATTTTATTTATTCATAATTGAAATTGAAAATTAATTAAGAATTAATTAATTATTTTATAATTTATATTTAAATTAATATTTTTCGTAATTTTGTTCACATGGGGTAGTTCAAGCGGCAATGGCCGTGGAAATGAAGTCTCACCGAACCGGAAGTTTTGGGTTCAAATCTTGGGCTACCCTTCCCCCGTTGAGGGGTACTTAATGGACATGTAAATCAGAAAGTCCCGCCCCAGCCTACAAAAAAAATATATATTTTTCCTAATTTTGATAAGACTATAGTTTCATAATGTGCAACTTTTTATTTAGATTGGGGGATAGCACAAGATTTAAATCCAAGATTTTTAGTTTAATGAGACTTCATTTACGTGACTATTGCCAATTAAAACTTCATTTCCGCAACCATTGCCAATTAAACTACCTAAATATATTTATACTTACACTCTATATTTTTTATATATCACTTAATAAAGACTTGAACATAAATATTTAAAATAACAGTTATTTTCACTCAACCATTCAAAATAACCCAAATTAACTATATTTAAATTTATCAAAAATCAATTATATTATTAATTGAAATAAAATTGAATTTCTATCTTATCTATGACTATACAATTTTATTAAACATAAAATTAAATACTCTCAATGGTTATCTAATTTATAGAATGAAATAATTCCAATTTCTGATTAGGTGAAGACAGTGATACTTCACATTCCCTATAATGCTTTAATACAAGTCTTAAAGATTGAGATCAACCTCTCTCAAATTTAATTGTAAATCTAACTACCATATAATAATTTCATGTTTCTTTTTTTGGATAACTTGAATATTAAAGTGTTCCACTTTAATAATGTCTTTTCATAAATGACCAAACACAATGAAAAGCACAAACATAATGCAAGGAAGAGGCTCTTGAAGGGTTTCAAGGGCCTTTGGATGATTGTGTCTCCATAACTGTGGGAGAACACATGTCCTCTTGTGAATGGGCCTTCATTTCCCCTCTCTATCTCCCTATCCTAAGGTGATGATTTATGTATGTGATATCAATATTTGACAAAATGTGTTGACTTCTGGTATGGCATTATATACTTCACAGCAAAGCTTTGTCCATGATAGCAATCTACCAGCAAAACAAATCTTCAATCTCAAAGTTCATATAAAATAAAAAATGGTCAAAAGTAATGATAATGAAGATAAGTTAGATTAAATAATGGTGATGGTCAAATTAAAATGTTCTGATAAACATTACCAAAGCTGACTTCCACGTTAAGTTAGAAAATATTTCAACAGACAAAACGACCGACAGATGTATATTAGGTCAACAGAGGCCATAATAGACCACATCACTCCATTATTTTATAGTTAAAGTTATATGTATACGCTAATGCTATCACATTGCGTTTTTAACACTTTTCTTTTAATTGATAGCTTAGTTTTTGTTATTGAGATATTATATATATAAGAATCAGATTAATTCCAGATGGGGTTAGTCATAATGTTGGATGGAAAAATAATTTACTTAAAAATAGAAATTATTATTAAAATTGTGTAAACTTCGATTAAGTTTATATATTTCTTACTTAAAAATGAGAAATTATCATTAAAATTGTGTAAACTTCGATCAAGTTCATATACTTCCTAGAATAGTTTAGTTTTCTCAAAAGTAACTCTCATCGACTTCTCTCGATAGAAACTAAACAAAAAATTTATATATTAATTTCATATTTAGTGAAGTTATTTACATTGAAATTATAAAATTAAATTATTTTAATTTATAATATTCTATTTAAATAAAAGTGAAATGCACTTCATAAATCAATAATAAATTTAATTTATAATATTCTATTTAAATAAAAGTGAAATGCACTTCATAAATCAATAATAAATTTACAATGTAAGTAGAAGGTAAATGTAGATAATTCAAAATTGTCATAAATAATAGAGTTTAATTATTTTAAGTTTTTTTTTGTTTTTTTTTTCCAAAATATAGTTATACAAATTTTCATAAGATTTTTATTTTGAGTTGTTTGAAATATATTTTTGTTGAATGAATAAAGAGATTTAGAATTCAAAATAATCTTGGGCACCCTATCTATACAAATTTAACAACTCAAGTTTATCATTCCAACAATTTTTGATTAATTTTTTGAGCAAAACTGCCCACGTGACGTAGAATAGATGGTGATGGGGTGTACTGATGTGAAGGTCACCAGTTCAAAAGTTTATGGGAAAAAATTAAGTCATGTTAAGGGCTAGTGTGGCCTACACTGGGTGAGATCCCCGAGTGATTTTGATGACTTAGATGCCCCAAGGCCGTTTCTCAATTCAAATGTTAAACACGTAGTCATCTCTAGAGGACATAGACAACTTGACAAACAAATAAACAAAAAAAATAAGCAAAACTAAAAAAAACAATAAACTAAAACTTTTAAAATACTTGATTAATTGCCCACTAGGCTTAGAATAAACGGTGATGGGGTTTACTATTCAAGGGTGTACTGTTCAAGCATTCCGTGACATGAAGGTCACTGATTTGAAAGTCAGTGGGAAAAAATTCATCCATGTTAAGGGTTGGTGTGGTCCAAGTTCGATCCCTAGGTGATTTTAGTGGCTTAAATGCCCTTTGATCTTAATTTCTCAAACCAAAAATTAAATATGGAATCATCTCATGACTCACACATCTTAACAAATAAAAATACTTGGTTAATTACCATTAATATTTATAAACATGATCATAACCTTAAAAACTTAAATTTAAAATATATTAATTTTTTTTTTTGTAGGCTGGGGCGGGACTCTCCGATTTACATGTCCATTAAGTACCCCTCAACGGGGGAAGGATAGCCCAAGATTTGAACCCAAGACTTCCGGTTTGGTGAGACTTCATTTCCACGGTCCATTAAGTACCCCTCAACGGGGGAAGGATAGCCCAAGATTTGAACCCAAGACTTCCGGACTTCCGGTCTTCCCAAGATTTGAACCCAAGACTTCCGGACTTCTGGTTTGGTGAGACTTCATTTCCACGGTCCATTAAGTACCCCTCAATGGGGGAAGGATAGCCCAAGATTTGAACCCAAGACTTCCGGTTTGGTGAGACTTCATTTCCACGGCCATTGCCGCTTGAGCTACCCCATGTGGACTTTTTCTTTTTTTGTAAGCCCATGTGGACTTTTTCTTTTTTTGTAAGCTGGGGCGGGACTCTCCGATTTACATGTCCACTAAGTACCCCTCAACGGGGAAAGGGCAGCCCAAGATTTGAACCCAAGGCTTCCAGTTCGGTGAGACTTCATTTCCACGGCCCTTGCCACTTGAGCTACCCCATATAGACTCAAATATATTAAATTTAAAAACACCCTAATATTATCTTTTTCTATAAATAATACTAGTAAAATTAAACATAACAATAAAATAATTAATCCATCTTAATTTTAATCTTAAATATATTTTAAAAGCATTCCCATTAACAACCTATTTTATCTAAAACATTTTTAATGATGAATAAATTTAAAGTTAAAATGATTATAACTTTAAGATGAATATAACTATGTATTATCACTTTTTACATTGATTGAAATGTACCATAAAAATACTATTAAAGCTGGCCCGCGCACATCTGTAATCATTTTTTACACTGTTTGAAATGTGATATCATAAAGTGTCAAAATTAATATATGTTTATGTAAAATTTATATATTTTTAAAATAAAAAATTAATATTTATTTTAATTCAGTTATTTTTTATAACTAATAAATTAGAAATTAATAAAATTTTAAGAATTTAGATAAATAAATATCAATTTTCATAAAAAGAAATTATATGAGTTTTTACATTGATTTCACCAGATATTATTAAAATTGATTTTCTATTTTATAAATAAGAAATTTGTATAAGTTGCACTAATTAATAACTGTAAAATTAAATTATTATTATTAAAATTATCATTATAATTTAAATTAAGATTTAATTATTATTAGATTAATTATTTTAATCTTCAAATATTAATAAAAGAATACACATATCATTGAGAATTGAAAATAGACTTTCAAAAATTTTTTATTCATTATATAATTATATTATTTTTCACTTTCATATTTAAAATATGCAATTAATAAATTATATCATCTTAATTTTCATTGTCAACAAATTATGTATACACATCACCAACAAACTGGTTTTGCAATTTTCAATAGTAAAAAAATAATCTTAAATGCTTTTGATGTTTTTAAATAAAATAAACAATTGCATTAACCAACATAGATCCATCTTAACTTTGGATTTACCAAGCACCGAAGGGGATCAAATCTCTTTTCACTCTAAAAGAGGTTCGCATCTCAAGAGAATCTCTTTTCACTCTAAAAGAGGTTTGCATCTCAAGAGATTTGATCCCTCTCGAATACTTGGTAAATACAACGTTAAGATCTAGAATTTAATTTTCTCCTTTAAAAAATTATATTCCACATGAATACCATGGATCCTGGTAAACTTAGAGCTCAAAAACTACGAGTAACTTGACCAAAACATTACATTACATTACGTTACAACATCTCTACCATAGTAGGCAGAAAGCACCTCTAAACACACTAAATATTAATATTATTTAAACACTAAATATTAAATATTAAATTATTTATTATCATAAAATAAAGAAATAAAATTAAATTCTAATCTAATTTTTGATAATTATTATTTTTTTTAATTTATAATTTGAAGTATCTGTAAATGTAATTAATAATGAGATGATTTAATAAAACTATTTAAACATATATGAACTTCCATATTTAAAATATCAACTATATCCCAATATATTTTGCAATTTTAAAAATAATGTAATCACAACTTAAATTAATCAATGACATCAAGAAAAAATGTGGACATGTGGTACCTAAAAATAGCTCCCCATGTTGTATCTTTGTAGATGGTTTTAGGCTAAGGAACTGAGCCAAAGCATCTCAGGGTTTTAATTGAGTTAGATGACCAATGCATTAAACCTTTAACACTTGCATAATCTAAATATTTATGAGAAGTTAGAAGGGATGATTTTCATTCACAACAACATAAAATCTTTGAATAGATTTTGAAAGTGGAAAAGGAGAAGATATGTGATAATCAAACATTCATACTGAATACTTAATTAATCAAATATAGTTGATGCGTGCAGAATAATTCTACAACCAAACAATATATATTCAAGAGATGACATAAGTCAACAATTTAAAGATGCAAAGGAACTAATTTAAAGAGACTATTCAATTAGTTAATCTCCATAAAGATGATAACTTTGCAGTGGGCTATCAGGGAAGTTAATACTTAACTTAGCCTTACCCTAACTCCTATGTTACCTTGAATATATAATGAAAACATAGATGAATAAACCAGAAAGACTCACATGAACACATATACTATTAAGAGTGAAGTCAGAATCCTTTGATTATCTTCAAACACTTTCAAAAGAGTACACTAATGTCACTGGATACTCACAAGGGTT